>CAUYTI010097555.1:0-10793 GCA_963575145.1 Galago senegalensis
AATAGCCGGGCGTTGTGGCAGGCGCCTGTGGTCCCAGCTACTTGGGAGGTGGAGGCAGGAGACTCACTTGAGCCCAGGAGTAGGAGGTTGCTGTGAGCTGTAGTGTCACGGCACTCTACCCAGGGGAACAGCTTGAGGCTCTGTCTCAAAAAACAAAACAAAACAAAACAAAACACAATAACTAAGAAATTGCGATGAAGGCTATGTTAACCAGTGTGCTGAAAATATTTCAAATGGTATATAAAACCAGCACATTGTACCCCATAACTGCATTAATGTACACTGCTATGATTTAATTTAAAAAAGAAAGAAAGAAAAGAAAAGCTCATGTGTACAAATTTCTATAGAAGGTACTTTCCCACATGCTGTCTGGTTACAACCCCACATCAGGTGAGGTAGCTACCTTTTGACTTTAGAGTCAGTGCTCTTTAGACTGTACCACCTGATTGGCACCAAAGAATGCAGCTTTTCCCCAGGTATACAAATCAGTATACCCATCAACTGATGTCTGACTCTAGGACTCATTGATGAAACCGAGGTAGAATGTGCCAGCAAAGGTCTGAGACACAGGGCATCCAGCTGTACCACGTATAAAGCACTCATCAGTCCTCACTAAATCCCTGTGACAGAAGGACAATCATTCCTACTGTATGGATGAAGACAATAGATGTCATATAACTGATGTGAATTAGCCAGGCTATTATAAATAGTAAGACCAGAGGCAGGATTAGAATTCACAGCTTTGAGTAATAAAGGGGTATGGAGTCAGGGTAGAATTATTGCACTTCAGGGATGGTAAGGGTCCAAGCTTTCTGAAAAGACAACATACTGGAATCACTTATTTTTCCCATGATTACTTTGGAATCATCCTATTTTTTATAAAGGAGCTTATTATGAGGAAAAGCCTCAGAAATTGTGATAGGATTTTTTTTGAAACAGGATCTTGCTCTATCACACAGGCTAGAGTACAGGGGTGTCCTCACAGCTCACTGGAAGCTCAAACTCCCGAGCTTACACAATTCTCCTACCTTTCCTCCTGAATAGCTGAGATTACAGGTATGTCTCATCACTCTCTGTTAATTTTTCTTTGCTTTGCTGCTGCTTCTTTTCTTCTTCTTCTCCTTCTCCTTCTCCTCCTCCTCCTCCTCCTCCTCCTCCTTCTTCTTCTTCATCATCTTCCTTTTCTTCTTCGAGATAGGGTGTCAATCCTGTTCAGGCTTGTCTCAAATTCTGGGCCTAAAGTGATCTCCTCACCTCAGCCTCCCAGAGTGCTAGGATTATAGGCATGAGCCACCATATTTAGTCTGTCATAGTTGTTTGAATGGAAAGCAATTGCGGTCCAGCAAAGGAGTAAAAATTCATTCAACATTTGTGTGTATGTACATGCATGCACACTTAACCCAAACAGAGTTTGCACTGAAATTTCAACCCCACAAAATAGATAATGTAAATTATACAATCCTTATAATTAAGGAACTAAGATTAATGAGGATGATTTTCTTGAAATACATCTGTTGTAAAGATGAACAGATAGGTACCTTAACAGAGGTAGAAAGTGTCCTGAAGCCATTTGGGAAGGTCTCACAGAGGAAGTGACATTATATCTGCCTTTTAATTTTGGAGTCAGGAGAACTCATTTTAAGGGTATCCCCATTAGGAAAAGTAACATATGCAAAATAATGGCATATGAAAGAGTCTGGAGTGTTTGGAGAATAGTAAGAAATAGTCTGTGGCTAGAGCAGAGGGTGTGTGGGGAGAGTGCATAAAAATGAAGGAAAACTTAGGGTTTTATCAATAACATACTTTTTTTAAGTTAAAAATAATTCCCACTGCAAACTTGTGAGTGCAATGCTTTCTCCCCTTTTCTGCCTGCTGTTGAACAGCAGGAAGGCACCATAGGAAATATGCTATAAATTCTGCACACATAGGTTAATGTTACTCCACAGTTTTAAGAGCTGTTAATATGGCAACATTTTAGAATGTCTTAAAAGATTTTTTAAAATTTATTTTTCATATGTAAGGGATTGACATTTCCTTTTTTTCTTTGCTTTCTGCTTGCTACTCTGCCAGTATTTACCCAGCACGCTTACAGATTTGAAGAAATCAGTTTACATATGAAAGAAAGAATACAAAGATTTGGAAAGCTCCTGAAAGAGAACACAGAAAAATCCCACCTTCCCCCAGAAATTGAGAAAGTCACAATTTGCAAAGGGCTGAGATCCCCTTTGTGCCAAAAGAGGTCATGTCACTCTGTATCAATGCCCCAGGGACTGCCTTTGACTCAACTCAGCCTTCTATGTAAAAAAAAAAAAAAAAAATTATTCTCACCTCCGGAATGAGTCCCACATTATAGTAGTGTGGGGTTCCTGGGTGAAACATAGTTTTCCCTCCAACCTAAATTAATTTGCTTTAGTATCAGAAAAATTAAGATCTTGGGTACAAGTGAATCTTTCTAAGAGTAGAATATAAACGTCTTAGCACAATAACTAAGAAAATGACATAAAGGCTATGTTAATCAGTTTGATGAAAATATTTCAAATTGTATATGAAAACACCACACTGTACCCATGATTACATTAATGTACACAGCTATCATTTAATTAAAAAAAGAAAATTAAGATCTTAATTACAGATATCCCATGTTTGTTACTGAGTGAGCTCAAGAAGGCTGATTAATTCCATTATCTGTGCAAAATTAGGATATTGTTGTTATATTTCTTATAATATTGTTGTGAAGACTAGCTAATATACATGATGTATATAATACAGTACAAGTCAAAGAAAATATATACAAATAATGTAGTTATGATTAGAATATATTGGTGGTGATTAGAGAGAGAAGATTGAGAAAGTTGAAGGAAACAGACGGAAGGAAAAGAAAGATGAATGTTTGCTAATGTAGTGCTAGAAAAGTAGTAAGAGTTTACTTTGATTAATTATTGGATAAACTGGACTTCTTCCTTGGTTTCACACTGTGATTTTTCTTCAGTAGTCTTGTCCTCTTTCCCAAACTCCTATCAACAATCTATTCTCTTTAGGAGTCATACCCCAATTCCTGGATCACTAGATGTTACATAGAGAATGCATCTTCACTTCTTAACAGTTTCTAAAAATCAGAAACCATTTATCACACCACTTTCAACCACCCTCATGTGTTAGGTATTTTAAGGCTATCAAGAAATAAATAATCCCATTGCTACAATAGATTTGTGACTTATCCAACTTATAGGCAAAGCAGACAGAAAGACTGTATGGAATGCACATTGATACCAAGAAAGTTAATATCATTCTTTTCTTTTGACCTTTATCTATCTTTTTTGGTAAATTTCTTATTCATAATTTTTGATAGTGAGGGATATGTCTTTTTAAAATTATTTAAATTTATGATATAAATAAAATATGTTAATTTTATCCTACATTTGTTATAAATATCTTTTCCCATTTTAAATGATAAATTCAAAGTAGAAGAAGTGTTCTAAAACCTAGGGTTGATAAGTAAATTGAAGTGATGTATCAACAATTGGAATTTCAAGACAATGAACAATGTGCAAATGCAAAGCCCAGGTAGGCCACTTGCTGACCCCAGTCAGCAGGACCCTGACATATCCTACACTTCTACATCATTGAGAATATAAGTCACTTCTCTCAAAAAATTATAATTAATTTGACAAGCATCTACCTAAGAGACCAGTACAAGAACACAATACAAATTAGCAAAATTTGCTCAACAGTGTGAGGTGCTATCTCTGTTAGTGACCAGAAACCAGTTAAAGAGGTGAGTGTTGTCCCTGGGTATATTTATTTTGAAATGGGGAATGAGTCATGATGACAGCGTAACTTAAATATCAATCAGGTTCTTGATGTGTGTTTGTAATTTCCATGCATAGTTTTATTTTTTAATTTTATTCATTTTATTGTTGATTGTTCCAGTAATAGATTTTCATTTCAGAAATTTTGGAAGACATGTAAATATAAAAATGCTTATAATATCACCACCCAGAGGTAATCACTGTAAACCTTGTTTACATTTAGAATGTGGGTTTTTTTGTTTTCATTTTTAGCAATCAAAATATAATTCATAATGACAAGCATCAATAAATGTAAAACTATAAAACCGCTGAGGACTCCCTATACTTTCATGGCCACAGCTAATGAAGCAGGCATGGTGGGAGGAGAGGGAATAGATCATCCAATACAGCACACCATCCAGCTGAAACAGCTTGGTTTATCATTCCCTCTCTGATCACATCAACTGTTACGGAGATTTCTGTGCCCCAAAGCTCCACTTCAGTATATTACATAATTATCTGCCTGCCGAAGGAGCTGTCCATTTCCAGCCATCCAAACGCATGATATTCAAAGCTCAGATTGGCAGACAGATTTGAGGAGGCCCAAAGGTAATCTAAGCAGGCATGATGAGAATTAATACCCTACTGAAGTGGAGCAGTGTTTAGAAATGACTAGTCTAGAAGCCACTTGGTGACATGGTCCACCCATTGGCCAAAAGTAAAGAAAAGAATCTTAAGCCAAATGGAGCCCATGTGGAATATCTGCTCAATAATGGGGAAAAAGAAAAAAATAAAAGAAAAGCAGAATTGTATCCCCTTCTGCTTTCCTTAGAAAACATTAACCATTAACATTTCCTTGACATTGTGTCACAAACACCCCCTAACAGATACATTTGTCCAGACATAGTGGTGGGGTTTCATATATCCTATACCTGGGGATTTCATATGTCTTATATAATTTTCTGGCCTTTCCAGGGCATACATTTAAAGAACACCATATCTCTGGTGCTATTTGTAGATTTAGTTCTGAGCCGTTGTTTTAGATTGTTTCTTCCACCTTTCTCTCTTGCTTCTTAGCAAATCCTGAGTCTGGACTGGGAGGTAGATATTAACTCAACTTCCAAGTGTTGTGTTCAGAGGTCTTTCTGTCAATGTCCTTGGCACCTTTTTATCCATTGCCAAGGTTCTTCTCCTTCATCAGACTCTCATAGTGGAGTCAAGGAGGGGGCTATGTATTTGTCTCTGTGTGTGTATCTGTGTCACTACTTGACCTATCCCTGGCTATAGGGAAAATGTGACATACTGGTAACAGTTTCAAATCCTCAGTGAAAGTAGATAAGGCATACATGAAATATCTTTCCATATGTTAGTCATAATAAGTTTATTACTTATGGAGAAAATGCCCAATTTTCACAATTTGCTGAGAGAGTGCTTATTAGCCAAGGAGAAACTGCATACAATATTGACAAGTATCCTACAAGGAATGAAGAAATAACCTTAAAAAGAGTCAACATCATACTGAGAGGGGGAAAGTTGAAAGCATTTCAACTTAGAACTTGACTAGACAAAGATGCCTTCAGTCATCACTTTTACTAAACATAGTTCTAGAAGTCCTAGCCACAGCAATTGGGCAAGACAAAAAAATTAAGGATGTCCAAATGAGGAAAGAGGAAATCAAATAATCACTCTTTGCTTATAATATGATCTTATATCTAGAAAACTCCAAAGATTCTGCCAAGAAATCCCTGGAATTGATAAATAAATTAAGCAAAATCTCAAGTTATAAATTCAGGGTACACAAATTCCTATATACCAACAACATTTGAGCTGAGAATCAAATCAAAGGCTCAATACCATTCACAATAATAAGAAATAAAAATAAAAACCTAGGAATATACTTAACCAAGGGAGTGAAATATCTCTACAAAGAGAAATATCAATTACCAAGCAGAAAATTGCAGATGATGTAAGTAAGTGGAAAAATATATCACGCTCATGGAACAGCAGAATAAACATTGTTAAAACATCCACAGTACCAAAAATGATTTACAGATTTAATGCAATCCCCAATAAAATACCAAAGTCATTTCACATATCTAGAAAATTCTAGAAAATTCTTTCCTTTGTCTGGAAACAGAAAAGAGCCTAAATAGCCAAAGAAACATTAAGCAAAAGAAAGCAAATGGAGGTATCACTTTAACAGACTTTAAAGTATACTACAAGGCTATCGTAACCAAAACAGCATGGAACTGGCACAAAAATAGAGACACAGACCAATGGAACAGAATAGAGAACCCAGATATAAGACCATCCACATATCGCTATCTGGTCTTTGGCAAACTAGATAGCTATATACACTGGGGCAAAGAATCCCTATTCTATTAGTGGTGCTGGGAAAATTGGATAGCTGCAGATACAAGATTAAAACAAGGATCCATACCTCTCACCACTCACTAAAATTAATTCAAGATGGATTATAGATTTAAATCTAAGACAAGAAATCATAAGAATTATAGAAGAAAATGTTGAAAATACTCTTCTTCTAGATGTCAGTCTAGCAAAGAATTTATGATGACCTAAGAAGAAATCACAGCACAACAAAAATAAATAAATAAATTTCACTTGATTAAATTAAAAAGCTTCTGCATAGCCAAGGAAACAATTAACAGGGCAAATATATAACTTATACAATGGGGAAAATATTTAAATGTTACACATCCAACAAAGGGTTAATAACCAAACTATACAAAGAGCTCAAGGAAATTAGCAAGAAAAAAATCAAAAGTCCTTTTGAAGAGTGGGCAAAAGACACAAACAGAACCTTTTGAAGAAAATAGACTAATGGCCAATAAACATATAAAAACTGTTCAATGTCAATAATCATCAGAGAAATATAAATAAAAACTGCAATGAGAAATTATCTAATGAGAATGGCTTTTACCAAAATGTCCCCAAATTAGATGCTCACATGGATGTTGAGAAAGAAAGAACACTTATACACTGTTGGTGGGACTGCAAACTAGTACAACCTCTATGGAAAATAGCATGGAGGTTTTTCAAAAAACTAAAAGTAGACCTACCTTTTGATCCAATGATCCCACTACTTGATATTCACCCAAAGGAAAAAAAAAGTCATTTTACGAAAAAGACATTTGCACTAGAATGTTTATTGCAGCATAATTCTCAATTGCAAGCAATGCAAAGATGTGTAATCAATGCAAATTCCCATCAATTCATTAAGTGGTTAGTAAAATGAGAAATATGTATACTGTGAAGTACTACTCAGATATAAAAAAAATAAGAATTAATATTGTTTGCAACAAAATGAATGGAACTAGAGATTATTCTTCTAATTGAAGTATCTCAAGAATGGAAAAACAAGCATCTCATGCACTCACTATTAAATTGAAACTAACAGATTAGCATTCATGTGCACAGATGGAAGTAGAATTCAATGGATCTCAAGCATGTGGGAGGGATGAACTGGTGATAGATGAAAACATACCTGAGGGGTACAATGTATACTATCTGGGTGATGTTCACACTTATAACTTTGACTCAAGCAGTATAAAAGCAATTCGTGTAACCAAAACATTACTTCCCTTGTAGTATTCTGAAATGAAGAAGGAGGAGGAGGAGAAAGTGAAGGTGGAGAAAGAAGAAAGAGAAGGAGAAGGGATTATGTCATTGGCAAACATGAAAAAATATAGAGGAAAGACTTGGACTCCACAAAAGGGCTATTTACAATGGTCATTATGGGAAGATGGGAAAACCAAGCAAATTAAATATCCCAATGAAATTCAAACATACATCCACCATTATATCTAATATTAATCAACAATTTCAAGTATGGACAAAGGTGGAGAGCAGTAGGAACTCTCATATGCCACTGCTGAAAGTATAAAGTACTGCAAATACTTTGGAAAACTGTGTGCCACTGTATTTCAAAATTGAGGAATCACCTACTCTATAGCCTAGCAATTCTACTCATAGGCATGTAGCTAAAAGAATGCGTGTACATGTGTACCTACATATGAGCAGAATGTTTACAGAAGCATCCATTATTCATAGTGCCCCCAAACTGAAAACAACACCAATTTTCATCAACAGTAGAATAGAATGAAAGAGTATGTTCATACAATGAAATACACACAGGAATAAAAGTTAGCAAACTACACAAAATGTGAATGATTCTCTAGGCTGAGGGAGAAAGCCAGACATAAAAGACATATATTACTACATTTAGTCTTATCTTTTTAAGCTTCAGAGAATCATTGGCCTGAAGGTCAGATAATGGTCATCTTTAAGGGGCTGGTAACCAAGATGGAACTCTGAAGACAGGCACTCCCTCTCACAATCTGTGCTCTTGTTGTTGTTGTTATACCTCAATAAACTTCACTTTTGAATGTTAAAAGAAAAAAAAAAAGGAGATTTCCTTTATAAAATTTCAGCAACTACATCATATGTCCCCACACCTCTTTTTAAACCCGAGGAGTATTTTCATTTTTCCTTCTTATAGGAGACAAACGACTGAGATTCCCCTGGAGTTTACAGTGTAGTCAAGAAGCAAGATATGAAAGTTGTGTTATGTTTTATTATTTTTTTCCAAGAAGGCAAAGCTCAAGACACTGAGAAAGTTTGCTGAAGGTGAGATGTGTCACAACCAGGTGACATCAATGGGAAATAGAGACACAAAGTTGAATTAAAAAACAGAGAGAGGGAAAGAGAGAGAAGCAGCTAGAGAAACAAAAATAAACTATTGCAAATAAGCCAGATTTACACCTAAAACATCTGTGTCTGAAATGTAGGGATCAGCCTCTTTTGCTAACAGTAGCTCTTAGAGATTTACAAAGCAGGAAAGAACGTGAGGAATATACTTTTTTAGCAGATGAAATTCAGAGAGTAACAAAGTCTTATGGGGTCTAAGGAGAGTCTGCTGTATCATTTCTGGGCTTTAGATAACTTTTCTTTAAAATAAATATTGGAGTAGCTTTATCCAGCATTCTTGGAAATTCTTCTTACCTTCACCTATGTCATTTGTCATTTGTAACAGATCTCCCTTTTCTTTACTGTCAGGAGACACCCAAGAATAAATAAGTATCTATTAAAGGGACCCTGATGTCAAGTGCCAACCACATTTTGTGGATTCCAACACCTTGAAAAATAAAAGGCCCATGGCAGCCTTATGTCACATGCCATGTCTAAACAGAGAGAGATCTCTCCACAACAGTTAGCTTAAGAGAAAGTATAAGGGATGAATAACAGATACCTTTACCTGCAACATTATAATTTCCCCCCAGGAAGATAGGGACTCAGGGATTAAGGAAATAAAATTATCACAAGAAATGTATAAACTTAATGTATAAATGCAATCTGCAAAATGATACCATTAGGACTATAAATACTTAACATTAGCCCTGATGGGGAGTTAAAAAAAATTGATTCTAGCTCTTTCTGAGTGAATTTGCTTCCTTTTTTGCCCCAGTGTGTCCATCTATAAGTTTAGGGACTTTAGTAGATATCCATACAAATATATCCATGTTTATGTATTCTGTGAGATCTCTTGATTTTGTCTTTTATTTTTCTAGATTTGATGGCATCTGATGTGTGACCACCCAGTCATTTGGCTCTCCTATTCCAACAATTCATATGTCTCATACCTCCTGCCTTCACACCTATCCCCCTCCCCCCAAAATAGATTAAAGGCATAAACTTTGTTAAATAATCAGGAGTTCCTTCTCTAGTCAAAAAAGTCTATAGTCTACATAAGAAGCTAGAACATTAACTACTTAATTATTTTAACAGTTGTCAACAACAACAAAAAAATCACAAGATCTGTAAATTTACAGATGAAAGTGTTATTTCTTTCTTGTAAAAGGTTGCAGTGGATTTATAGACTGGCTATCCTGCAGGGTTGAAAATTGGAGCCTCCAGCACAAAATGAAAGCAGGCACTATTGAGGGAGGGAAGCATGAAACAAGAGTTTATGCTGCACAAGTAGGCTAAGCATACCTATTTAACACATTACAGAAAAGTATGAATATTCACAACGGGGGGCATGCAGTAAGCAAACATGCATGTTACATACATCCCACGTTCACTTTGGAGTGGAGACTGAAAGTTTAAATGTATTAAATTTAGGTTCTATACATCAAGGGGTGAAACTGGTGGACACAGAGGCGTTCTGTGAGCAGGTTCTGTGGACTGGTCAGAACCAGTAATGGAGAGTCAGGGATCTTTTATATTACATATTGGAATACATTGGAACTGAATTGTCTATTTAAACTGTTCACTTATGGCATGTTTTTAGGCATTCAGGAACATAGAAATATGAATAGGTCTGTTTTCTGTCATCAGAAAGTTTGAGATGGGGATAAGACATGAATACAAATAGCTAAACAACATTTATATTTGTGCATTTGTGTATGTGTAGTGTAGTTTTTTTTGAAGAAATTTCATGTCAAATAGAAAGAGCACATGCTTTAGATTCAGAGTTCTTGGTTTGAAGAGCTAAAAACTTTATAAAGAATTTAGCACATAGAGATTCAGGCAAAAAGGCGGCCGACTAACAGCTTCCTTTCAACTGGGCATGGTGAGTCCAGGGAGAGGCGACTTCAGGCATCTCTGACTGGTGGGATCTGCCCAGAAACATCCCTTTGGAGACACAGGAGGTCAGTGAAGGACTTCTGGACCCCATAAGGAGGACAAAAGCAGTGGATAACTGGCAAGTATTTGCATGTCTTGGTTCTGTCTAATCCCGCTGGCACCTCTTAGGTTTTTGTTATACTTCTGCTCGGACATCGCTTTATTGTATTTCTTCCTTTTTTTACAAAACCATTGATTTATCTGTTTATGTGTCATGCCAAATTCAAATGAGAGGGAAAAACTATCTTGTATTGTGAGGTATTGGTTTAATTTAAACTTTCCCCAGAGAGTGTCCATGAGGGGTTTGCTGACTAATCTTTTCCTGGAATGTTGTTCTTCATTTTCCTTTTCCTTTTTCTT
>CAUYTI010097558.1:0-45908 GCA_963575145.1 Galago senegalensis
GGTGCCTGTGGTCCCAGCTACTTGGGAGGTGGAGGCAGGAGACTCGCTTGAGCCCAGGAGTTGGAGGTTGCTGTGAGCATGATGCCATGGCACTCTACCCAGGGGGATAGCTTGAGGCTCTGTCTCAAAAAAAAAAAAAAAGTCTTGTCTTTGATTTCTGAGATTCTTTTTTCTCCATGTTTACTCCATTGCTGAGACTCTGTACTGTGTTTTGAACCTCCTGGAATGCCTCTTTCAATTTCTTATGTTCTCCTATATCCTTTCTAATTATGTCTAGATCCTTGGTGACTTGTCCTTAGTTTCCCTAATTTCTTGAGACAGTTTTGGGGCTTCTTTTGGATTTCTTTTTCTATCTTCTCCTCAATTTCATTCATCTTATTTGCTATCCTTTTGGCAGAATTATATTTCTATCATTTCAATAATTTCTCTGTGACTAGTATTTTCAGCTACAAATTAAAAAAGCAGTGGTTTTTATCACAGTCTTTGCTGAAACAGATTCAAAATCTTGCAGCTTTCAGCTGCAGTTAGAGGAGGCAGATTTGCAGCTTGCAGTCTGCTCCTAGGCTTTCTCAGAGTAGGATCACCCTCTCCAAGATCTCATGAATGGAGCCGTGGGCTCAACCTATCAGCAGGGCCCACTGGGTACAGATGCCCAAAAGGGCCACTCCAAAGTCCAAGGAACATCCCTTTTGCCCAGCAAGAGGGAGACTCAGAAGGGACCCTACTTCACCAAAGTTATTGTAGTTGAGTCACAATTTCCTCCCACAGTGGATGGCAGGGCACACTCAGATCAGTAGGCCACAAAATGCAGAGGTTTCTGGCAGTGGCTGTGGCTCAAAGGAGTAAGGCACAGGCCCCATATGCTGGAGGTGGCGGGTTCACCCACCCCTGGCCAAAAACTGTAAAAAAAAAAAAAAAAAAAGCAGGGATTTCTCAGAGATCCTGCCAGACATATTGGTGGAGTTGGAGGCAGAGCCTGTCTCCCTTTCCTGGAGTGGCTCACTAAATATCTCACCAGTTAACAGTGAGAGAGCAAATGGCTTCTTAACCCTTACTTTCTCAGTTGCTATGGAGGGGCTGGGTAAGGACCAAAGCTCCTTGACCTGTCTTGTGCCTGTGGCTGGGGTGGCCCCTCGAGGCTAT
This sequence comes from Galago senegalensis, assembly GCA_963575145.1. Taxonomy (NCBI): domain Eukaryota; kingdom Metazoa; phylum Chordata; class Mammalia; order Primates; family Galagidae; genus Galago; species Galago senegalensis. The sequence continues at coordinate 1,144 of CAUYTI010097558.1, forward strand.
CTGGTCTGGCTAGCACTCCAACAGGCCTGCATATTGTGCAGCAGGCCTCTGGAGGGGGCAATATGTTGGATAACCAAAGAAAGAGGGGGGATACTCAGTGTCCACAAGGTGGCTGGAGCCAAAATTGCTCACTATTCTGCCAGGCAGGATGGGGACCCAGAGGAGGATGTTCCTAGGTACATGAAAACTGGGACTTAATGTCCTTCATGGCACTCTCACATGGGGTGAGAGATCCTATGTTTCTCTGCTTTCAGAGAGCCACTGGGTGTGGGAGGGGTCCCCTTACCCTTCTATTTGGCTCAAGGCTCCTCCAGCCTGGTACACTCTGTAACTGTCCTCTATTCTCATCCTTCCTCTTTCTAGTCTTCATTCTCATAGTCCGTCTCAGTGGGGCTGCTGAGCACCTTGACTTCTCCTTGTGATCTACCCCCCACTTTCAACTACTCCAAGTTCACTTCAGTTCAATTTTCTACCTTCTGGACAGGAGCTTCTGACAAAAGCTTCCTCTATTTGACCATCTTTCCCCTCTCCAGAAGAAGTTTGGACTTTCTATGAGAGGTGATTGAGTATCTGAGTGAGTAGGAGAATGACATCCACATACCCCAACAAGATTCTGGCTGACCTATGCACATTGCATTGGAGGGAGGTGAGACAGAAGTTAAAGGAGACATGGAGATAGGGAGCTCTCTGAGAGGTTGTGCAATAGCCCAGCCTGAAGGCATCTGAGTGGTAGGCAGAAAAATGCCACAAGAAAAGAACTGGAAAGAAGAGATAAGAAAAGAAGCGGCTGACCCCAAGGAAGCCTGCTGTTTTATGTAATCACATCTTTACTCAGGATAAATCTTTGCCATTTAACTTTGTTTGTCTCACCCTCTGCCTTCTAGACTTAATCCATTGTCCATGAAGCTTTCCCTGGTCTCCTAGATTGGATAAAAACCACTTTTCCATGTATCTGTTTTCTCTACTTGATTTATAATTGAGGATAATATCTATGTTCTTGAGGATAATTTCTTCCTCTCTTTGTCTCTCTCTTTTCCCTCCCTGCCTCCCTTCCTTCCTTCCTTTTCTCCTCCTCCTCCTCTTCTTCTTCTTCACCTTCTTCTTCCTCTTTTCTCTCTCTTTCTCCTTTCTTTCTTTTACCAAATTTTTTTTGATACTTATGACAGTCCAAACAAATCAAGAAAGAACTTGGGACAGATATGTCCCTGATTTTAGCTGCACTGATCTTTGAAATAGATTGAATACCTTATTATGTGAAACTTTCTTAGTGACCACCAGAGAAATTGAAATCTGGTGTCACTATCATAGAGGGTGTGGTATAATAAAAAATATATTTGGACTTGGAACATCCTGGGTGATAAGATTGTCTTTGTTACACTAATGAGGTGACTCATAGGAGGTGAAACTAGATAGCTTCAGGATGGTGGTTGGTTGCCAAAAAAAAAAAAAAATCACCCAGCTTTGTGATTAGAGGATTGGAACTGAAAGGAAGAAATTTTTAGGACGACTAGATATCAAGTGCAATAATTTGGGTAATGACTTAATCAACCATGTGTATGCAATGAGACCCCATATAAAAATCTTAGAATTGTGAGACTCAGGGACATTTGACATTGGTTAACACATCAATGTGCTGGGCTAATGACATGCCTGGATTGCACTAGGAAAGGGCATGGAAGGTTAGGACCCATGTATCTCTTCATTTGGCTATTGATTTGTATCATTTATAATAAAATGGTACAAGTACAGTGCTTCCAACTGAATTATTGAACCTGAAGGGACATCATGGGAACCCCTGAATTTGTAGCTGGCTAGGCAGAAGTATGAGTAACTTGGAGACATTGACATTTGTGGCTGGTATCTGAAATTGGCACTGAGTCCTTAACTTGTGAGGATTTACATGAACTTTAGGTAGTTAGTGTCAGAATTAAAGGACTTTTCCCTTGACTTGTGGAGTCTGCATTAATTGCATTTGGTTAAAAATGTGAGTCACTGAGTTACTTCATAAGAGGGTAGAGGTAAAGGGTTCAGAATGGGTGGTGATAGGGCAAGTAGTGAAGAGAAATATCTACTGTTCTGGTGTATTGGTCCTCTTTCAAATCCAGCTTCAGTTGAACCTACGGTCATCATAATAATGGCCTCCCAAAGATGTTTTTTATCCTAATCCCCAAAACTTGCGAATATACTAATTTATATTATCCTGGAGTATCTGAGTGGCTCCAGTGTAATTCCAAGGGTCCTTAAATGTGGAAGAAGGAGACAGAAATGTCCAAGTCAGCATGACGTGATATGAGAATGACTTGACTGCCCATGGCTGCCTTTGAAAATGAGATAAAAGAGGCCATGAGTCAAAGAATGCAGGTGACCTCTAAAAACTAGAAAAGGAACACAACTCTGGCAACACCTTGATTTTAGCCCGGTGAGCACAGTCTGCTGATCTTTAAAATAGTAAGATAATTTTGTATTGTTTTAAGCAATAAAGTTTGTGTATGGTCATGCACATAGTGAGTTCAACTCTTTTCTTGAAGCACTTAATTGCTTTATTCCTAGCTAAATTGTGAACTCTAATGGGGACCATGCTTGGACAGCAGGTGTTGATTTTATTAATTCTCATAGAACAATGACAATAACAAAAACAACAACTAATATTTATCGAGTGCTTACTCTGCATCCATCACTGACTATTGTAAGTACATTAGCCATATTAATAGCTAATTTAATTATCACACCAATTTTGTAAGATATATACCATTATCATTTCAATTTTACAGACGAGGAGGCTAAGACACAAAGGAATTAGGTAAGTTATATAAGGTTAGCCAGGTAGGAAATGGCACCAAGAGAATTGAATCCAGGAAGTTCAGCTATGGGCTCTACACTACATTAAGGGCAAATTTAAGCATACACATGATAAAAGTGAGTCTTCTTTTAGCTTTTATTATATAAAAAATATTGGATATCAGAAAGTGATTAAATTTAAACTTCCAGCCAAAATGATTAATAATAGAAACCAAACTTCCCATACCTCCTGCCTAAAAAACAGGCAGACCAGTTCCACATTCCTTTTGGAACCCAGGCTTTTAAATTTTGAAATCGTGTTAATTAGTAGGGAAAGAGAAGGCAGATGAACAGATTCTACACAGAGTTACAACTGGGAAAGCTACTTATCTAGAGTCTTAATATTCTTTTCTGCACTGTTTTTTAAAAATTCTTAACCATTTTGTTCAGTGATTCTGTGATGAATCAATTAAAATTCTTTCATTCTGTCTAGTCTCCAAAAAACAAAAAGAAGACCAGACAAAACATAATGAAATAATAGTTTTCAAGACATTGAACATCAGATAATAAAGGATAGTATCTGGATTTCAATACCTTACTAAGATATAGGAAACAGAAGAGCATGAAGCATGTCTCTGCTTACTGATTGAGAGAGTTTCTAGGTTGCAGCACAGGGAGAGAGAACTCAGGTGGAGCTATTAGACTTCCTGAATTAAGGAGATGGCTTAGAGTCCAAGAAAATCAAGAGTTTTCAGGATAGAGTACAAAACAGGAAAGAGCTGTACAAAGAAAGAACTCTAGAGATCTATGGAGAGTTACTTTTTAATACTCAGTAGAAGACTTATCAGCATGTAAATAAGAGGAAACTATAGGATTCTGGTTCTGTGGTTCTGGAAAGAACTACACAAAAAGATCCGAAGGAACACTATCCAACACTTATACAAGGCTCTGAATTATGCTTATTTCCACCAGGTGGACTGGAAAACTTCATAATCCATGGAGTATTGTTTGGAGTTCTTAGGAGGCTCTTTTCTTAGTAGAGGAAAATAATTAGTTCACTGACTATTCTGGGACCAGCCTAACAAATTTCAAAATCAAGACCCCAAAAGATCAAACATTTCCAAGTAAATTAACTGCATTCCATAACAAAGCTTAAGAACACTTACTGAAATACAAAAACATTCAATGCAAAATAAACTAAAATTCACATCTGGCATTCAATAAAATAGGTATTAGGCACACAAAGAAGTGAGAAAATAAAATTCATAATAAGCAGAAAATCAACAACTTAAAACATATCCAGAATTGATATAGATGTTAGAATTAGTGAATACAGATGTTAATATACTTATTGTAACTATACTTCATTATTGTGAGTATTATAGTACAAATGTTCAAAAGGATAAGAAGAGATATAGAAAAATCATAAATGAAATTCATAAAGCTACCTTGTCTGAGATGAAAAATATACTGGATGAGATTAATAGCAGATTATATATTGCAGAAGAAAAGATTAGTGAACTTAAAGACACATTAATTGAAACTGACAAAAATAAAACTCAAAAGAGAATTAACAGTCAAAATGAAAACAGCATCAGTGACTTATGGGGCTAAAGTGTCCTGATATATGTGTAATTGCAGAGTGGGACAAGGATATTTTGGGAAATACTGACTAAAATTTATCAGAAATAAGGGCTATTTTGTAATGATAAGGATGTCAATTCATCAAAAGCATATAACATTCCAATTGTTTATGTCCCTAATAACAGCATCAAAATACATAAAACAAAAACAAAAAAAGAAGAAAGAACTACAAAGAGAAATAGACAAAATCACAATTATAGTCTAAGATTTTAATACCTTTCTCTCAATAATTGATACAGTAAGTATACAGAAAATCAGAAAGGATATAGTAGACTCAAACAAAAGTATAAACCAACTTCACCTGATTTACATTTATAGAACATTCCACACATGTTAAAAATATTGAATTTATACTTAAAACCCTATCTAAAAAGAAAACTAGTCTAGGCCTCAATATCTTCATTGGTCAATTCTATCACATATTCAAAGAAGGATTATACTAATTCTTCACAAACTCTTCTAAAAAATAAAAGAGGAAGGGACACTTTTAGAGCCATTTTACAGGTGCAGAGATATAAAAATCAAAGAAAGGCATCACAAGCCAATATTCCTTATGAATATAGATACAAATATCTTTAACAAAATACTAGCAAACCAGATCCAGCAGCATATAAAAATAACTACGCATTATGACAAGTGGAATTTATCTCAGCAATGCAAGGTTGAATCAACATATGAAAATCAATCCATGTAAGACATCATGATAATAGGATATAGAACAAAAGTTGCATGACAATCAACAGACACAGAAAAATTATTTAACAAAGTCCAACATTCATTCATGATAACAAAAAAAAAAAAAAACACTCAACAAGCTGTGAACAGAAGGAAACTTCTTCAACCTGATAAATGGCTTTTATGAAAAACCCACAGCTAATCACTATATTTTGTGGCACAAAAAGACAATTCTTTTCCCCTAAGGTAAGAAATAAGACATAGGTGGATGTCTGCTCTCACCACCACCACTTAACATTTAAGGGAGGTTCTGACTAGTGTAATCAAACAAGAAAAAGAATAAAAGGTCTTCAGTTTGGAATAAAAGAGATAAATTCATTTCAATTCAGATGGCACGATCTTATATATAAAGGAATCCACAAACTATTAATATCAGAGATCATAAATTAATTCATCCAAGTTGTAGGATAAAAGATCAATTTTTTTTTTAGTTTCAGCGGATTTAAGGGATACAAGTTGAATTCTGCCACATATATTTTGCATAGTGATAAAGTCTGTGCTTTTCATATGCAAGATCAAAATTTAAAAAAAACAGTTGTATTTCTTTTTTCTTTTTTTTTTTTTTTTGAGACAGAGCCTCAAGCTATCCCCCTGGGTAGAGTGCCACCATGGCATCACAGCTCACAGCAACCTCCAACTCCTGGCTCAAGCGAGTCTCCTGCCTCAGCCTCCCAAGTAGCTGGGACCACAGGCGCCCGCCACAATGCCTGGCTATTTTTTGGTTGCAGCCGTCATTGTTTTGGCAGGCCCGGGCTGGATTTGAACCCACCACCTTAGGTGTATGTGGCTGGTGCCTTAGCCACTTGAGCCACAGTTGCTGAGCCAATAGTTGTATTTCTATATGTTAGCAATGGTAAATGGAAAATTAAAGTGTAAAAAGTATAGCTTATGTAGCATAAAAATATTAAAAACTTTGTGAGAAAGCTGATATAAATTGTGCTAGATCTGTACTTGGAAAATCACAAAATGTTGCTGAGAGAAATTAAAGACCTAAATAAATGGAAAAACATACTTTATTTACAAGGTCAGAAGGCTCAGCATTGTTAAGATGTTAATTCTCCCAAAATTGACCTATAGATTCAATGCATTCCCAACCCAAATCCCAGCAGTCATTTATGTAGAAGTTGAAAAGCTGATTCAAGAAGTAAAATTCATATGAGAATGAAAAGAGCCTAGAATAGCTAAAATAATTTGTAAATAGATAACAAAGCAGGGGGACAAACACTACCTGATTTCATGATTTATTATGGAGCTACCATAATTACGACAGCTTGGAATCGGTATAATCATAGACAACAAAAGAATAAACAGAATAAGGAGTCCAGAAATAGACATACACATATATGGCCAACTGATTTTTTTTTTATTGAATGTTAACTATGTACATTAATGCACTTCTGGGGTACAGTGTGGGGTTTTCACATGCAATCTGAAATACTTCCATCAAACTGGAAAACACAGCCTTCATGTCATTTTCTTAGTTATTGCTTTAAAACGTTCACATTCTACTCTTAGAAAGATTCACCTGTACCCCTATAAGACAAACCTCAGAAACATTCTTAATGAAGCGTCCAACTCGGTGGAGGAGCAGGGCATGTTCAGAATGTCAAAGTGTTGAATACATCTTCTGTCTTTAAAACTCGATTTACCAACTGAACTGTGCAAAAAATCACACGGACAACACTGAATTTAGATCTATCAGAAAACAAATGATAGAAAAAAATGCATCCTTTCAAATGCTCCTGTTAAGGACTTTCATTTTCTACAAACAAAACATGGTTCATACTTTTGCAGCTGTATAACTCCTAAAATCAACCAGCATGCTCCTGAATTCCATGTGATTTGAAATTTTAAGCTACTTTCTACCTGCCCGCTGATTGCAACTTTGAAGCAAATGTGAAATTCGTGAACACACAGTAAGGCTTTCAGACACTCCTTGGTTTGCTGAGTAACTTGTTCTCTCATTAGTAACATATTAAACTAATACAGTTAAAAACACTTTCACAGTTTGGTAAATTAGGGAGCATGAATATCTGACCCCAAGGATATTCTTACAAACTTTAATAGGACAGGAAAAATATACGGGCAGGGTACTAGTATAATGTATTGGTTATAATGTATTAAAACCATCTTGCCCAGATTAATTATTGAGTGAATTTTAAAATGTCACACCTAGAATATGTCAGAATGAACTCATATAATTAAAATGTGGTTTCAAAATTCCTTTTCTCATATTATGAATTATTGACATTGTGATTGCATTAGTGCGACTGTGTTAATTTCTCTCATGTTACAGTCTGCCCACAGGGACAGATTTGCTTATAACATTAATGAACCGAAAGATGGATGGTGAGACTTCACCGCCGCGGTTGATCTGATTTGTAAAAAGCTAATATGGTTATGTGAGTTCAGCGTTATGTTTATTTTTCTCCTCTGTATCATAATCTAGTAGCTAAATGGATCTAGAGTCTCTTCCCGAGTTAATGCCCAGATAAAATAACAAAGCCAGAAATCAGTCATAGCTGAGATTAAAATGGAGTAGGGAGAAATACGTAAGGGGGTGGAAATGTGGGCAGAAATATATAGATAGAAACGCAATCTGAAAGAGTTGAAACAAAGTTAATAACTGGTAGAACAGGGTTTCAGGAAGATTCTGCACTTCCATAGGTGAAGTCCTGATACCTGTTAGGGTTAGTTGATCTCACGGTTATTCTAGCCTGTACATGTATGTGTTTAATTAACAGGAATTAAAATATAAGTGGATAGCAGGTATATAAAAAGCGCTTAACTAATTATCAGGGAAATGCAAATTACAACCTCAGTGAAATATCTTACCCCGGTTAGAATCGCTATTATCAAAAAGATGAAAATGAAGATGCTGGCAGAAATGTGGAGAAAAGGGAACTCTTATACACCATTGGTGAGAATGTAAATTAGTGTAACCTCTGGGGAAACAGGTATGGTGGCTTTGCAAACAAACGAATTTAAAAAAAGCAAAACTACTTTGCGATTTAGCAATTCCAGTATTGGGTCTTTATCCAAAGAGAAGGAAATCAGTTTACTAAAAGGATATTTGATCCCCCATATGTATCCGAGCACTATTCACAATAGCTAAGATATGGAATCAAACTAAATATCTATCAGTGGATGAAGGGGTAAACGTGATGTATATACACAAGGGAGTGTTATTCAGCCATAAAAACAATGAAATCCATTAACTTAAGTAAAATGAGGCACAAAAAGACAAATAGTACATGTTCTCACTGATGTCTAGGTGCTAAAAAAATGTTGATTTCTGGAGGTAGAGAGTAGAATGATAGTCCCCAGAGGCTGGGAAGATGTGTACTTGGGGTGAAGAGGGGGATAAAGTGAGGTTAATGGGTACCGATGTACAGCTCGAGGCAGTGTAGAATGTTTGATAGTGGGATATAGTAACAAAATGTTATATATTTTAAAATAGCTAGAAGAGAAGATTTCAAATGTTCTGAACACAAATAATATTTGAAGTGATGGATATTCTAAATACCCTCCTGAATACCCTGATTTCATCATTATACATTCCATGTATATGAGAAAATATATGTACCCCATAAATATGGACAAATTTCATGTATCAATAAAAAACTGAAGGATTCAGTTTCCATAATGACCAATGCAAATGAACCCATAAAGAAAAAAAGATTAATGGAAAGTAATCCTTTAAATGATTCAGGTGAGACTATTAGTGATTTCCTTCAATTAATAGCAGTGGCCTTTCCCTCCGTAGGTCCTGAGTTCCTTGTGCCTTTTGTGGTGTTCGCATCTTGCCAAGCTAAATGGAACTTTAGTATTTAAAGCTAGTTTGGGTATTGTTTTGGACAGTGTTTTTCCCAGACACTTCATGGCCACTGGTTCAAATGTTGGAGGAAAAATCAACAGGGGTGCATTTCTTGAGATGCATATTTTTTTCTGTTCTGATGAGATGCTTAAGAGTATCATCAATGATGTTATCTTTCACCTTATAGACTTGTGTCATGAACCGAACCCAGGAGTGAGCTGTGACTCTTCTGAATTGTAATTGAGAAGAAGCAAAACACTGATCAAGGACAGAGAGTCTAACTAACAGAGGAGCTGAACCCCGCTGGATCCTGCAGGACCAGGCGGTGATGCTTCACATCAGCAGATGCGTGATAGAAAGAGAGGCTGTCACATCAGGGTGGTAAACAGATTTCAGAGATAAACAATAATAGGTGAGAACAGTTACTGGGATTTCAGGCTTGAAAATAAATTCCAGAAATGGACAGAAAAGCAAAGGCAGGGAGGAGAGAACAAGAAAGAGGGGCCAGTAAACAGCATAACAACCTGCCGCAGCGTATATGGCCCTGATTGTCAGATGCATTGCATCAGCTTGAGATATTTGCCAATTAAGTAAACTATATATTTCAGTTATTTTTTTCCACAAGTACCCAGTTACTGTATTCCACAATCTGATTCTTTTTCCTGTTTGTCTTGATTTTTTTTTGTCATGTAATTATATTGGTGAAATAAAAAATGTCCTATGTATTTTAAAATAGTCTTGTGTAGTACAGCTCTTGTTAGAATACAACTACATTCGAGGGAAAATTTTCTTTGCACTTGTTTCTGAGAAAGAAAAAAATATTGTAAGAATGTAGAAAAAATATTGTGGGTTAAGTAAAATAGCAAGGTAAACTTTTTTCTTGGAATCAGGCAGGGGTCCATGAGGATTTCCTGAAGAAATCTTGCTGTTGCACTTTGTGCAGCCAAAAAATACAGACTCTGAGATGCAAATGAGTCTGTAGGATGTTTCTTAGAAAGTAATCTTGGGATCAACACCCAGGGTCTGGAGAAAGGGAAGGAATCAGAGCTGGACTTGGGAAGAATTTGGGTTGGGATACAGTCATAACAGGGACTCAGCTAACTCTGTAAGGGGCTCTGACGCTGTGACAGACCTTCAGAGATGTTCCTTTTCTGGCGTGGGGAGCAGAGTGTTTATGCCCAGGAATTAACTGGAGAAAAGAAGTCTCTTTCAGTAGGGTGTACTCAGCTGGGGGAATGAGTCCTTCAGGGAGAGGGAGGTCTGGGCAGTGCAGCATTCCTGACAGTCCACCCACATTCCTTGGACCACTTGTCCCATAGCAGTTCTGGGGGCAGCTCCTTTGGGACTCTGATGGGCTCTTGTCTGGAGAAACTTGTAAGAGAAAGGCTAATGGGAGAAATTGTAACCCGAGATGCTATAGATGGGCTCTAGGCTAACCTCTAGGAGCCCCTTACCCCAGTTCCTGTGAGGGTTGAGAATTGCTCTGTGGGGAACCCAGACCTGACTCCCACTTTACTGTCCTTTCTTAGGCTGTGGCAGTTGTAGGTTTATCATTACAATCAGGCGAGTGAGTGCTAATACGGTATGCCAGTCACCTGGGATTCAGATTGGTTGCTCCCTACCCTAATGTGTCTAGGTCACCTGCCCTTGCCAAAATGATGATCACCCCTGCCTTTCCGTTTTGCTGGGCCTGGACACAAGGTGCCAAAGTGTCAGGATTTCAGCTGTGTCTCCTGTCTAGTGGGATTTTTGCTGTGACCACTGCTGGAAGGGTTCTTCTCTAAACCTATGGACTCCAGAATTGTGGGAATAGGAAGTACACATTGTCCAAGTTGGTCACTAGGGGTAATGATAAGAAAGGCTATTATCGATTCCATGCCTTGATTCAGAGACCCATATATTTTTCTTCTGGGGACCATGCACTATGCAATGATAACTGACAGCATACATACTGTAAACTAGAGGATGGTGCCCCCTGCTGCCAGGACATCATCTCCGCTGTGGCGCCTCAGGAACACCTAGCACCTTCAGCAGGCCATTCTAATGCTCTATTATATTAAAGTAAGCCAGCAGCTTCTGGGTAGTAAAGTAAGTGATAGACAAGTGAATGTCATGGTCATAGGCCCACTGCCTTATTTCTTTTGATGTAAAATGAATTGCTTGTCTGATGTGACGATACCTGGGACGCTGTGCCAGGGGTGCTCAAATGCCTTGCTAGTCCTTGGATAGCAGTGTTTGCTAAAGCTCTACCTGAAATGCTTGGTGATTTCTATCAAACCAAGTAACTGGTTGGTCTCCAGGAGTTGGTGCTGTATCAGGGGCTTATCGTTGGTCTCTGTTCATCATTTGGCAGTGACAGTAACTGGATGACCCTTGTTGAGTGATATTTTATGCTATTTGGTTCATGCATGCTTCATTCCTGCTGTAATATCAGGATGTTTATCTTGAGCATATGGGAAATTTAAAAAAAAAAAAGGAGTTAAAGTCTTAAACTTCTACTCTCTTAATTGCAGTAAGATATAACCTTGAGAATTTTGTTCTATTTTTTTCTGCATTGAGAACTTCTATTAAATCCCGATGGGTGATGTAAACCATCACCTGTGAACCATTCCCAGGGAAATAAAGTTTGTTTTTACCAGTTCATCTATCATATGCCATTTCTACTTTTTTTAAACAAAGAATTTGAGCAAGCAATCATTTTATTCTGAGACTCAAAATGAGATATTAATATAGAACCAAATTTATCAAGCCCAATAGTATTTATTTGTCTAGAAATTGATGTCAGCACCATTCAAAATTTGCGAGTACTGCGTCATGTACATATTATCTACCAGAAGAATACTAGGAGAAAGAGAAGCTCCCAGAAGAATGAACATCTTAGAGAATTAGCCATTGTACATTAACAATTCTGTTGATGAACATAATTTCCAAGTGCAAACAATACACTTTTTTGTCTTTAACTTTTCATTCCGAGTTTATTCCACAGTAGCATTGTAATTTAAAACATTGTGTCTGCCCACTCAAGGAAGTTCATTTGTGAGTAGAATTTCTGCTTTGGAATTCTTATAGTTTTAAAAAATGACCTGTATGTTACAGGCTTCAGGGACTTTCTTAAAAATGCATGGGCAAAGAAATGTTACTTTAATAGCTCTGTTTAAAGAGTACAGTCTTATTAAAGGGGATCAGGTTATGGGATGTAGATTTTAATTTGATTCACTTTGATTTAAAGCAAACCACAGTAAGCATTTGATTAAATGAACCCATGAACCCAAACTAATCAGAATCCTCAGTTAATTTAAAATATCTATTTTTTTTCCACATTCAAATCACATGAAAAGGGGACAGAGAGTTAGAAATAGTTTATACTCAAGTTTTATCTTCCTCCAAAAATCATCTTCCAGCTCGGCGCCTGTGGCTCAAGCGGCTAAGGCGCCAACCATATACACCTAAGGTGGCGGGTTCTAATCCCCAGCCCAGGCCTGCCAAACAACAATGATGGCTGCAACCAAAAAATGGCCAGGCATTGTGGCGGGCGCCTGTGGTCCCAGCTACTTGGGAGGCTGAGGCAGGAGACTCGCTTGAGCCCAGGAGTTGAAAGTTGCTGTGAGCTGTGATGCCATAGCACTCTACCCAGGGGGATAGCTTGAGGCTCCTGTCTCAAAAAAAACCCCAAATCATCTTCCAGGGATGAAGGAGTCCTCCATAAGTTGGAGTCCTCCATAAGTTGAATCCAATGCTTAGTACACCACATATTTACAACTTCTGTCCAGAGGTGATGGCTTGCAGGCATCCCAGCATGGAAAATCATCAAAGGAAGATTCACTAATGTTCAGGAGACTATTCCTATTTAGAAGAAAGAAAGCTTACCTATTTACTTAAAAAAAAATCCTCTTTAAGGAAGATTGAGAGAATGACAAGTTTTCTAAATTAACTCAAGAGTTTATCAAATAATCCATTTCCCAATCCTTCCACTCATGTATGGGCTTTCCTTTGTTTAAATTAACCCATAACTCATCACATCCTTAGGAGTTTAGGAATTTTTCCTTAAAAATCTCTAATTTCATAGTTTGGGGGCATTTCTGAATTTACTTCTTTAAGGTTTACTCTTCTCATAACTATAGGGACTTTTAAAATTTCTGTTTCTACCCAGATGCCAAATATTGCTCATTTCTAGAATTCATTAAAAAATCTAACTATGCCAAATATGTAAGGGTTTTGTGGTTCTGGATAAAGAAATCACATCATATCAGCAGCAGTTAGTAGCCATCTTGCTGGCCCAGTCTAAGCTCCACCCCAAGCTCAAGACAAATCTCATCCAGAACTTTCATAGTCTGGCCCTCTGGCCTAGTGACCCTCCAGAGTGCAGCCCCCAGTCTAAAAGGGAGTGACTTCCTCAGGCTAATAATAGCTTTTATCTACTCCTTGGTCACTTCCCCCTTCTCCTATTGGATTCTGATGAATAACATATACATCAAATTGAATTTTTGTTTCTTATAAGATTATTGTTTTAAATTGCCTTCTCCTCTTCCAGCTCTTGAAGAACAAATGGCCTTGGTCCTATAGTTCCAATCACCTTAATTCAGCTCCAGTTCCCTCATTTTATAATTGAGGAAACTAAAGATCTGAGAGGGGAGATGATGTACCAAAAACAACTGAGCTATTTAGAAGCAGAACTGAACTTTTCTCTCTCTTAGACCAATGCCCCTTCTTACACGGCTCATTTTTTGCTCTGTTTCAGAGAGGGATGATTACAATGAAAAAAGATGACAGGCTTGTTTGTGGACCTTGTATACTTGTCTATTAGAACTATTAACCTGAATATATGTTTCTTGAAATAGTCAATCATGTAATAGAAGGAGATAATGTGATTTGTTGTCCTGTAAATCATGAAAAATGCCTCCTGTATCTTCTTTTATTAATGTTTGACATATTGTTATTCAGAGCATAAAGAATTTGCCTCCGTGTAATTGTGCATGAACCCTGCCTACACATCCCTCCTTGTTAGTAGATGTTGACACAAGGCAATAATTGGTTACATTGCATCAGGAGAGCAAAAATCTATAAGAATATCAGTTCACAATAAATTTAATGCTGGTGGTTTTTTTTTTTTTTTTCCTCTTCAGTGGAGAAACTGTTTGACTTTGCAGAGACACTAATAGCTTGTTTTTTCTTTAGTGGCTGGGTTTATTATGGTCATAAGGCAGTCAGGTGTTAGGAGAGTACTAAAAACCTGCAGGAAGCCAAAATCTAGCTAATAAATGCAAAGACCATGGTCATTCTGAATAAACAAGCGCCTTTATAATTTTTTCAACTTTTAATGAAACTTTAAACACACATAAGTGTCCAAAAAAGTAGTACAATAAAGACACATAGTCAAGGCATGGTGATTCACTCCGGTAATCCTAGCACTTTGGGAGGCTGAGGAGAAAGGATTGGTTGAGGGCAGGAGTTTGAGACCAGCTTGGGTAACAGAGAGACCCTTGTCCCTGCAAAAAATTTACTTTGTGTAACAGTCTGCACCTGAGGCTGAGGCAGGAGGATCACTTGAGTTCAGGAGTTCAAGTCTGCAGTGAGCTGTGATCAGACCACTCTACTCCAGCCTGGGCAACAGAGTGAGCCCCTATCTTTAAAAAACAAAACAAACAAAAAAAAAAACAAGAGAGAGAGAGACATAGACCCTTTATCTAGGTCCGCAATTGTAAACATTTCTGGAATTTGCTTTCTGTCTCTGTCCCTATCCACAAACACTCGCTCTTCCTTCCTCTCCTTCTTTCCTGACAATCCACATTTTGGGGGGTGCACTTGAGTACTGGAAAGTTATAAGCATTGAGCACTTCATTGTATTTTTCCTAAGAAATAGCATATTCTCCTATATAACTACAATAACAATCACAAATGGTACATTTACCATTAATAATTGGTATTATGTAACTTATAGTCTTAACTTAAACATCTCTAATTGCTCTTAAATATTCTATCTATCACTCAGGGCTCACACACTGGATTCATTTGCCCTGTTTCTTACTTTCTTTAATCTAAAATACTGCTTACTCCCTGCCTTCCCCCACACCACGATCTTTTGAAACACTGGCATTTCCAAAGAGTCCAGGCCAATTGAACTGTGACCCATTCTTCAAACTGTTCCTCTGATTATTTCCTCTGGCTTAGATTACAGTTCAAATGTTCACCTAATAATACATATTTCCCTCTACATCACATCAGGAGGTTCATCATGTCAGTTTGTCCCAATACTGATGAAGCCAAGTGTGATCTCCTAATTTAAAATGTTAAGTTTCTACCTTTGTTATTAATAAAAATCTGATGGGCGACAATTAAATAGTATATAAATACCCTTTTTCTAACAATATTTTAGCCTATGGTGTTAGGATTAATTTCTTGCCTACCTTTCTCATTGCATTTGTGGTCAACGTTTCCAGTAAAGCACCACATACTAAATATTTTAGGTTTTGTAGGCCACAAATGGTCTCTGTTGGCATATTCTATTTTTTTTCTTTAAAAAATATAAAAAACATAAAGATGGTGGATTAGAAATAGCTCTTTAGTAGCTACTTGCAGTGAGATAGGGAACTAGAGGCTGGAGGAACTTACACAGGGGCATCACTCTGAGGGCAGATGAGGAGGCTGGAGAGCTGGCCCAGAAGGTAAGTGGTTACAGACAAGCAGGGGGCAGTCCACCAGCCCTCCCGTGGTCTGGGGACAGGAAAGGGCTGTCCTGCAGCTTATTGATTTTGGACTAAACAGTTCCAGCAGGGGATTCAACAGTGTCCAGCAGCTGAGACTGAATACTGGGCAGGGTGGATCTCCCAACAGCTTGGCTGTTAGTTGACTGGGCAGAGCCGTAGAGGGAAGGCTGCGTGGAAGAACAGTTCATAGCGTCCTAGTGCACGGCCAGCTCTGGCACACTTGCTGAGCTTGGGCAACCATACTTGGGGTGTGCTGAGTGGACCCTGAAACCTCTGGAAGGCCATGTTTGGTGTCAAGGGGCACTGTTCAACATGCCTCCTGAGGAAGCTGGCAAGAGCTTTAGGACCCTAATCATGTTGGGACCGAAGGCTCACAAAGCAACGAGATGCTGATTGAGGGCAAGAAAGTCAGGAAGACAGGAACCAGTCTCCTCTGCTTGGTTCTAATGCTGCAGCATTTAGTATAAGAATGGTGGAGTGGCGGTGCCTCAGGGACAGAGAGCCACAGTGATTGCTGCCCCCCCGCCCCCGCCTGAGAAGGAGATACTCTGGCAATGGCTCCAGTTTCAAGATGATGTGCTGTAGCCTGAGTTACTGGGCATAAAGAGAGCACAACCTGGGCTTCCATTCTGGACTAATGCAGCTGTGCCAACTCTAAGCAGCTCCTCCGACTGTGATCAGGACCTGTGAGGACTATGGGAGTTCCTCTGTAGTAAGGACTATAGGTGTATACTGTAGTAACGGGGCTACTAGAGGCCTCCTGCTTTTACGTTTCCCCCAGAAATGGAGTCCCCCTTGGTTCCCAGCCAGTCCCAAATGAATTGGCAAAGGCAGGGTGCTCTGCTTCCCCATCTTTGCTGCCATTCCAGAGTTTTGTGCCTCATAGGGATTATGCCACTTGCTTGGACTCCAGCCCTCTTTTTCAAACATTCTACTAGAATTTTAATTGCTTATTGATCCTTCTAGTCCTTCCTTTCTTGTGAGGTAGAGGGGATGAGTGCTTGGTACCTCTAAGTAACCTGGCTTGCTGACTTGAGCCTGTAAACTGGATTGTACTTTTTTCCTCCCAACTTATGCTCTAACATGTTTCAGGGGTAATTGACCTGCTCTTTACGTTTTTCTATATGGTAGTTAGATGATGGGCAAAGAGATTATATTTAGGAAGCTCCGTTATTCCACAGGAAACCTGGATTCTTTTACCTAAATTTTTCTTTTTCTTTTTTTTTGCAGTTTTTGGCCAGGTCTGGGTTTGAACCCTCCACCTCTGGCATACGGGGCCAGCACCCTACTCCTTTGAGCCACAGGCGCTGCCCAAGTTCACTGCATTTTCTTAAGGTAATAATGTACAAAGTTGACTACCCACTTGGTGGAGGTGTAGTGATTGTCTTGGTTTGTGTTAGGGGAGGGATACAATTGTAGAGTCAACCTAAGAGGAGGAAATATCTCGAACTCTGGATCATTAGACTGACTACCTTACAAATGATACTTTCATACAACTTCAGTGTATTTTGGTTTACAAATCTGATGCTCAGAGAAGACAAAATGACTTCAGTGTTGAATTTCCCAGTTGTAGTTGTAACTGAGAACCATGCCTAGATCATTAGTTCATTAGGCTGTACCTACGTACAGGTAGTGGGGACCATACCTAATCATTGACAATATATGGCGCTTTTATAAGTATCATCTTAAAATTCTTTACTAGCTGTTAGCATACTAAATACACAATGAAGCTATTTCTCTTAATTTTTTCAGTACTGTATTTTGAAGTAGAGTATTAAAATTGATATCTGACAGTTAAATTGAATCCATTGGTAGGAAACATAATGATAATCACGGTGACTTTAGTGATAATCTGTCATGTTCAAAATAAGATCCCCAAAGTGAAACATTATGCAAAAAGACATCACTGCACTTTTAAACCTATTATAAATAAGTCACTCTAAGAAAACATGAGGTATCACTTGATAATTGGAATTTTATTGGTCTTACAGTTTTATTATTGCTACTTTTTAAATTTTATACGGCTTTCTAGTTGTACAACAGCTAAAAGAATAGAATTTGTTCTCATTTTTATGCTTGTACATATTTAAAGAAAATAAAAGCTAATTTAAGTTCATACTAGGGTGCCTGGAGTCCGTGGGAGTTGACTTTATGCCTGCTTCATTCTAGTTTGAGAAACACCAAGATGGTACAAATAGCAACAGCTTTTACGTTGTATAGAACCAAATTCAATACACTGACCTGTCACTTACTAGCTTTGTGACTTACATAAGCTTTTGAGCTTAAATTTCCTTATATATGAAGTGGGAAAAATGATTTCAAGGTCCTAAGTTGGCTGTAAGATTCAAATAAAGAGAGTATGTGTGAAGTGATAGTAATTATTGTTAAATTATAGCAATTATTGTTAAACTTGTGATTTGTAGAAGATGATCAAGGAGTTATTTAAGAATTGCTACACAACCAAAATTCCACTGTAATTTTTCAAATGAGTTTTCTCTCCACATTAACTGTCCCATGCCACCTTCTCACTCATCACTCATGGTCTCCGTTGCAACAATTCTTGCTTCAGAGTTCAGAGGAATAACAGAAGCCATCAGAAAGAAATTCTCTCTCTCTTCTAATTATCAAATCTATTAAGTACCAGGATCTACGTGCCAAATGTGCTCTCTCTCCTCCGTGCAGTCTTTGTAAAGATCTTTCTTCTTTGAAAATCCCTTCCTTTTCTAGCATCATCAAAGTTTTGGCCCTACTCATTTTTTCCTACAGAATTCAAATAGCTCCTTCTTTGATCCCAGGTTCCTACCTAGAGAGTGACCTATTGCTCTTCTCCCCTTTACACTAGACCCCTCAGATGACTTGTCTTCACATCCTCACCTCTCCTTCCTGCTTCAATTCCAGTCTGATATCAACCCCAGTGCTCCTGTGAACTTGCACTTGCCTTATTTTTCAGTGATGCAGCTAGGTAAATTTTTCTCCTTATTATAATAGTCTTTCCTTTGGGTTTCTAGAACCCTTCACCTACTGGTTTTCCTTTTCTTCTCTTAGGCCACTTCTCAGCCTTTCCTGCTTGCTCATCATTGGAACTGATTGCTAGGCCTCTTCTTTTCTCTTTAAACTTTCTGCCAAGGTGAGTGTATTCACTCAGTGTCTTTAAACGCCATCTACATAGTGTCTGATCCCCTTCTGTCGGTCCTATTGGTAAGGGAGAGATCCCTACCCCTAAGTAGTATGAGACAGGGACGAACACAGGACAAATGAAACTCATAGAAGTTTATTAGTTGTGTATATTCAAATCCTGGGGAAGGAGGATACCACACTCCAGGCAGTGTCAAAGATGGGTTGCACTGGGAGTACAGTGAACCCTTCAGGAGCTGTGGAAGGCAGGCTTTGTAATAATATGGAGCCTGGGTACCACATGGTTTCCATGGGAGGATGTGATCAGCTTCTTGTTTAAAGAATTATTTTGGCTGGTAGAAAAGTGAAACCTGTTAGGGTGAGGACTGAGTGGGGTGTAGCTGGGTGTGAAGCATGCCTACAGGAAGCAGGAGAACCCACAGTCAGCCCTTTGTGAGACTCCAAGATGTTAAAGGGGCACTTAGAATTTTAGGTCTTTCAGTGCACATGGTTCCCAAATGTGTGTATCTTCATTACAAATGGTTAGTCTGTGCTCCAGACTTTTTCATTCAACCTTTTTTGGTATTTTCCACTGGGATGTCTCACAAGTAACTTAAACCCAAGGTTTCGACTTCTCTTCTCTTACTTGACATGTTTCCCTGATTTTTGTCATCTCAGTGAATCATCATTTACTCAGCCATACAGACCAGAAATCTGTGAGTATCTTCTTTCTACCTGTCTCCACCCTTCCCAGCCCAGGGCATCAAGCGCCCCATTGTTTTATCTACTCCTTGTCAGACAGTCATCTGCTCCTCTCCATTTCCACCATCACCACTTTATCCACACTACCGTCGTCTCTGTCTTTGACAACTATAATAGCTTTCTAATGAGTCTTTCTAGTTTTGTTCCCTTACCCTCAATCTGTTCTCACATGGAAGTTGGAGAGAAATTTTAAAAGTATAAGTCAGCTTGTTGGCTCACGACTCTATCCTATGTCTCTTAGAGAGCAGGGCCAAGGCAAGCAGATAAATCGAAATAGTAAGTGTTAAAATTGTTCTGATCCAAGACCAATTTAGAAAGGACACAAACATCCTGAGTCCATTTCTAGGTCTGAGGTTCCTTGCCAGAAAGGATGTGCCACAGATACAAAGTACACTGTTCGGGTGGTGGTTATACTGGAAGCCCAGACTTCACAGCTGTACACTCTATCTATGTAACAAAGCTGTGCTTGTACTGTCTAAATCTAAAAAAAATAAAAATTAATAAAATTTTACTCTTCGGCATAAGTGCACATTGCCTTACCCTCTATAAGACCTCAACCTAGAGGGAGCTTTAGACCAAATATTTTTCTACCTCCGCTTGATATTTATTTCATTCAGGTCTTCATTATTATTATGTTATTATGGGCATGGAGGGAAGGTCCTTTGACATGGTAACCTGGTGTGGTGCCTGCAGATTTCAAATTCAAGTGGACCCCACTCGGTCAAACTCCAAATGTGCTCTTAGCTCACCTCAGCTTGTTGCTCAAAGGAATGTAATTCTTTCAGTTTTTTCCTACTTAGTTTCCTATTCCTCCTCTAGGTTTTGATAATGCATAGATTTTACCCTGCATTTTGCCCATTCTTTTTCCTTTATTTATTTATTTATTTATTTGAGACAGAACCTCAGTCTATCTCCCTGGGTAGAGTGCGGTGGCCTCATAGCTCACAGCAACCTCCAACTCCAGGGCTCAAGTGAGTCTCCTGCCTCTGCCTCCCAAGTAGCTGGGACTACAGGCGCCCGCCACAATGCCTGGCTATTTTTTGGTTGCGGCCATCATTGTTGTTTGGTGGGTCTGTGCTGGATTTGAACCCGCCACCTTAGGTGTATGTGGCTGGCGCCTTAGCCACTTGAGCCATAGGTGCCGAGCCTGCCTGTTCTTTTTCTGTTGGTTTACTTCAATAGATGTCCTTATTTTTTAATTTCAGCATACTATGGGGATACATATGTTTTGACTACATGAATTGTTTTTGTACAATTTGAATCAAATTGTACAAAAGTCGAACTGTACCTAAGTGGGCCCATCACCCAAGTAGTGTACACTGTCCCCATTAGGTGTAATTTTACCCTTTCAATCTTCCCCCTCTCCCAGCTGCTTGCTTTTTGTTGACTTTTACTTCCATATGTGCTCATGAGTATTATTTAATAGTGAGCACACATGATGTTTGCTTTTGCATTCCAAACAAACCATTCTTCACTTAGGAGAATGGTCTCCAGTTCCATTCAGGTTGTTACAAAAGGGATTATTAGTTTATCATTTCTTATGGCTGAATAGTACTCCGTGGTATACACATTTAGTACTCCATAGTACCATAGTACTCTGTGGTATTTCACATTTATTAATCCATGTGTGGCAGTGTCTTGCTGACTGGCATTTGTTATCATTATTGTGTGCTTTTGTGTGCCAACTTGAGAATGTCAGAGCTTAAAATAGTGCAACGAATAAACATTCATAAATATCTTGTTAAACGTGGCAAGAGTGCAAGTAAAATAAGGCAGATATTTGTACAAGTTTATGAGGACAGTGCCATGAAGAAAATGGTAGTATTTAAATGGATTAAATGTTTTTCTGAGGGGAGAGAAAGCGTCACTGATGAAGAGAGGTTGGGGTGGCCAGTAATGAGCAACACTGACAAAATTATTGCCAAAATTCATTGAATTGTACATCAAAATCATTAGCTTACTGTGAGAGGCATAGCAGAGCAAGTAAACATTGATAAAAAACCAGGAAAAACTTAACTGAGAATCTTGGCCAACAACATATGGCTCTTGTATCACAACAGTGCACCAGCTCACTTGGCACTCACTGTCTGTGACGGAGTTTTCAGCCAGTAAACAAATAACTATATTAGAGCATCTTCCCTACTCACCTGATCTGGCCCCAGTGACATTTTTCCTAACCCAAAGATAAAGAAAATATTGAAAGAAAGACATTTTGATGACAT
The DNA here is from genome assembly GCA_963575145.1 of Galago senegalensis. Classification (NCBI taxonomy): domain Eukaryota; kingdom Metazoa; phylum Chordata; class Mammalia; order Primates; family Galagidae; genus Galago; species Galago senegalensis. Next base: position 22,920 of record CAUYTI010097558.1, read on the forward strand.
TCAAGATATTAAGGGTAATACAATGACAGTGTTGATGGCCATTCTACAAAGAGTTCCAAACTGCTTTGAAGGGTGGGCTTGGTGCTGGCCTCAGTGCCTAGCTTCCCCAGGGGGAAGTGATCACATAATATTCAACACTGAGGTATGTAACACTTTTTCTAGATTGAGTTTGTAACTTAATTGTCAGATCCTTGTAGATGGAACATACCTCAAAATTATAAAAGCAGTATATGTTAAAGTCACAGCCAATGTCATACTAAACAGGGGAGAAATTGAAACCTACCCTACTTAGAACTGGAACTAGACAATCTTGCCCTTTGCCATCACTTCTATTCCAATAGCAGCAGAAGTCCTAGCCTGGGCAATCAGGCAAGAGAAAGACATCAAAGACACCCAAATGGGGACAGAAGAGGCTAAATTATTGCTCTTTGCTGACAATATATCTCATATCTACAAAACCCCAGAGATTCTGCCAAGAGTCTCTTGGAATTGATATAAATTCAGATTTCTATCTTTTAGTCAATACAGGTTGGACCATCCCACTGCTTGAAATCCTTTAAGGACTTCCTGCTGTGCATAGACTAGAATTGAAAGTTCTTACCATGTCATAGGATGGTTTGTAAAATACGGCCTCTGCCTCAGGTTCCAACCTCACCCTTTCCACTTTCTCTTTTGCTCGTTATACACTAGCAACCTGTTTGTGCTTCAGTTCTTAGAGTACATCAAGCTCTTTATCACCTTAAGATGTTAAAATATGATGTATCCTCTGTCATATCTTTTTTCTCCCACTCATTTCATGTGATTCTTCCTTATTCTTCTGGACAATCTTTTAAATTTATTCTAGGGTTCTCCTCCTGCCTTCTGTTCTACTTCAGGGCATCTTGCTTTTTTTCTTTAAAACTATATCAAAGTTTACAACATGTATATGTTATGTATTGATGATTACTCTCTCCCCTCACCAGGAGCAAGGGCTATTATGTTGTTCATTCCTGTGGATCCAGTACATGGCACTGTTTTGCACATAATAGGGCTGGGGAAATATTTATTGAATGCAAAATGAAAGAGTGAATCCAAAAGAACATATACAATTGAAGCGTAAGAATTTATTTCTGGGTCAGCTTTTTAGTCTAGACCAGCAGTTGTCAAAATTTTTGTTTTAAGACCTCCTTTAGATGCTTCAAAATGACTGAGACCTGCAAAGAATTTTTTAAAATATAGATTAAAGCTATTCATATTTATCATATTAGAAATGGAGCGTTTCAGAGATGTTTATTAATTCATTTTAAAACAATGATAAAATCATTATGTTAACATAGATAACATAATTTAATGAAAATTTTAAAGAGAAAAAAATCCAGTCAGAAGATAGGCCTTTTTCATAATCTTTCAGATTACTTTAATGACTGCTTAATAGAAGAAAGTTGGACTTTCTTATCTGCTTCTGCAATCAGTCTGTTGCCATATCATTTGTTATGTAGCTTGTGGAAAACTCCACTGTACTCTTATAAGTGAATGCAAATGTAAAAGGCGGATTAACTTCCTAGTGTTGTTATAGAAACATTTCCTAAAAGAGCGTCATTCTACTAAGCTTTGAGAACTACTGGTTTAGGTTGTTATGCATTCCCTGAGTAGAGGTGGCACCTACTAGACAGGTCGCTTACAAGGGGAAGCAGGGTGGTACCAGATAGGGAGGTGATGGTCAAGAGACCCTGGATCCAATCAGAGTTCTAAACCCAAGGCACAGCATTACCTCTATGTATTTGTTAAACTTCTGTGGCTTTGGTTTCTTCCTCTGTAACAGGAGTGTAATCGCACCTGCTGATTACTTTATGATGACATAATGACAACACATATGGTGTGGCAGATGTAAGGGGACTGGGATAGAAGTCAGGGACTTCAAGAGGGTCCTTCTTTCCATCATCCCTCTTCACCATCCCTGCCCCACACAAAAGTAGTGGACACAGGATTTTCACCCTATCTAACATCTTTCCTGGTGTAGTTAGTGCTGCATCATGCCCTCAGAGCTAGAGAAAGTACTGAACTGATTAATGGTTTTATAATTGTCTCTATTTTGGTTGGAATGTATGAAAATAGGTGTGAAAACTCCTGCTGCGATTTTTGGAAAATCTATTTCTCATAAAAATCAGTTATTCAGGTAATGCAAAAAAAAAAAAAAAGTAACAATCTGCTTCATATTGATTCTCTATTCACTGAAAAAGGTGAGGTTAAGTGGCTGCTTCAGCAGTTTAGCTGCCCTGGGAGCAGCTCTGCAGCAGCAAGAACATCTTTTCTAATAAGATGTTCCTTATATGGAGTCAGAGATTAATGTCATGACTGTTCCCTTGTCTCACATCCCTGTAACATTACTGTCCTGTTTTGCAAAGTCTTACTTCTGGTAAAATTGAGAGGCTCACAATATGTGACACACCTATAAATCATGGGAGTTTTGTAGCGCAAATGAGAGCTTCACTGTATCAAAGGACAAGAGTTATTGTTTCTTCATGTATTTAATAGACTAGAAAATAGAGACAGCAGTTGTGCTGAAGACCAGATCTTCACAATGGCAAGATAATAAACGGGATGTATGTCCACATTGTTTGACTCTCATAATAATCTACAATGTTTCATGACCTCAATAATAATCCTGAAGGTATTTACAACAGGGGAGGAGAATCAGCTAGTATTATACCCCTAGGCACATACACAACAGATCCAAATTCATACCCACTCGCCACCCTCTCCATCTGACAGGGAATATAAAGACCCCAGAATAATGGGTAGTTAATCCTGCCACTTACCATGCTTTTAATAATCTGATATTTCATCCCTACTTACTATAGAATGGGGGTTCTCAAACTTGCCTCAGAATCACCTGGAAGATTTAAAATTCAGATTTCTAGGTGTCAACCCCAGAATTTCTGGTTCTGTAGTTTGGCGTGGGATTCTAGAACTTGCCTTACAAATTCATGAGCCCGGGAACTGCACTTTGAGAAGTACCCATTTCAGGAGCCTTGCAGAGATCATGGTTTCAGACAGTGCTTTAGGCGCAGTATACCATGTTTCAAATATTTCTCCACTATATGACATAGGGCAGTTTTTAAGTCCATACCTTAGTTTTTCCTCTGAAAAATGGAGATAACATATCACAAGGCTGTTGAAAGTGTTACATAAGGTAAAGGGTTGCTAGACTGTGCCTAGACTAGAGAGTATTCTATTGTTCTTGTGGTTTTGAAGAATGCTCTGTAAGTTAGGCTTGGTCTTGCTTAATGTCCACAGGTGGACATTATATATTGATGATTAAAAATATGTAAGATTTAGGTATCTAACCAGCAGATAGAAATTCTGACAGTACAATGATTTTATTTGCACTACTGCAAAATACCATTGCATAAATCAGACTGGTTTATTTTCTGAACAACATGAAGGGCAAATTACATAGTGCATGTTTTTCATTTTCTAACCAGAATTGTAATACTAGCCTTTCTTCTTCTTCTTTTTTTTTTGTAATACTAGCCTTTGCATAGACCTTACAACTTTCTGGCTGAAACTGAATCACATATTTAGCAATCATGAAATAGATCAAACATTCTCTGTCCACATGTTTTAGACTCTCTACCAAATGTAGCGTCTCATCCGGCTTTCACGCTGCCATCAGTAGTAATGAAGGAAGAATCCTGAGACTCCAGATATTCTTATCAAGACCTCCTCCTTCCCTTCTTATCAACAGTCACCACCGTATCCTACTAAGGACCCTAGGGCTAATGCTATTGCATTATCGTGCCCTTTATCTTTGTTTCTGTTAATAATTTATGAACCCCAAGTTTTCCAAATCATCCCCTATCATTCAAACTCATCCTCATCCTCTTGAAGGTCTTCATTTTCTCTCTTCCCAACTTTCTAAATCTTTCAGTGAGTCTGTGGGACTCAGGGTTCATTATCAGCAAAACTCTCTGCATTGTTGACCCATTCACTAAATATTGTTTTATGTTCTTGCTCTCTGAAACTTGATTCTCCCTGGAGACACAACTTCCTCTAAAGCCCTCTTAAGAAGGGAATGTTATTTTCCTTTTGCGCTCTTCTGCTACTGTGCCTGGAGGTAGATATTCTCTTGGCACATTTTATACTGTTCTCCTTATTCCCCTTAAAAATAATCAGGTTTGAAGTTGAAGCTCTCATATTATACCTTTTGTTACCCCACTTGTTACACATCTACAGATCCCCCCAGGTCTTCCTTTCTCTCTTACATTCCTTTAAAATCTGAGGACTTAGGAAACTCTCTTTTTTTCAACACATACATATATTTGTGTATGGTAATACATATTTATAAAAATATGCAGGTGTATAATACATATATGTAAAAATATGCAGGTGTGTACTGTGTGTGTGTATATACACATATGTAAACATTTCATTGTGCACTTACCTGCTACCTCAGTTCCTTGACTTCCTCTCCATTGATCATATTTTTTTACCCTGTCTCAGGCACACATTTCTTGGGGTCATGACCTAGACATTGGCATTACTAGTACTTGCGTTTCTCCGTAAGCTTCATTTTAAACACTACACGGTCCAAACATCACTCGTGTTTTCCCTATTAACTCCTGCTGCCCTCACCCCTTGAATTCTTGAATCTTACCAGCACCTATAATCCACTGCCTTCATGGTATTTAGCACACACGATAAGCTCTCACTTCTACTGTCACATAGAACCTGTGTCTGTTATAATCACCCCATTGCATAGGTCTTCAAGGCTTCTTTCTTCCTGTATTGTGTTTTCTCCAGAAAAAAATCTCAAACCTGGCTACATCCAATACTTTTTCTATTCCACAGAGCTAGAAACAATGTTGACTGATTTAATGTTATCTGTTTATATGGCTTTTACTCTTATCATTGGTGAAATGTTTATGCTTCCATTGAAAGCCAAACCCTTTGCTTTTTATAAGGGAGCCCATTCCCTCTCAAAGACATGTTATACTCTACATACTAATATGAAACCAATTTATAAACAATTACACGATCACATCAACAATAAAACATAAATATAATCTAGTATGGGGGTGGAGGGAAGTGGGAGGGGTGAGGATGATTGGCAGAGGAGGGAGGGCCTGAGGTGGGATCTTACCTAATGTGCATGTTATAAGGGTGTATAACACGCCCCCTGGGTGAGGGGCTCTTTTACAACTGGAATTTTACTCTGGAAATGAGGACAATATAACCTAAAAGTTTGTACCCTCATATTAATGTGAAATAAAAAAAGACATGACTTTAATAATTTTCCTGTCCCTCTTGCATCAATTTCATCCCTTTATTGGTTTATTCAAATGAACCATAATATCTTGTATTAAAAATAAAAGTTGCTCAGTCTCATATTCCTTTCCAGTTTGTTCTATTTCTCTGAGCTTATCTTAGCAAAGAACCTGAAAAGACTTGCCTGTGCTTGTTGTCTTGCTATATATAGTTCTTTTTTTTTCCATTCTTGCTTGAACTCACTTCAATCAGACCTATCTTGACCACTCTGCAAAAATCTTAAGTTATTGCAATGTCATTAAATACAGGATGTCAATAGACAACTATTTTAAATTGCACGTGAACTTTATGGACACCCTGTATAATGATGAATTCCTAGTTCTTGACTGGCCTAATTTACTATTTGATCAATTATTCACTTTATTTTATTTTAAAATATTTCCTTACAACTTGTGGATTTCCTACTTGTCTTAGTCTTTTGGATTGCTGTAACAAAATTCCATAAACTGGGTGGTCTATCTATAACAGATATTTATTTCTCACAGCTCTGGAGGCTGGGGGAGTCCAAGATCCAGGGCTGGTAGATTTCTTGTCTGGTGAGGGTTTGCTTCCTCAGAGATAGCTGTGTTCTCACTGTAACCTCTCATGACAGAAGGAGCAAATGAACTTTCTGGAGTCTTTTATAAGAACACCAGTCCATCTGTGAGGCTCTGCCCTCTTGACCCCATCACCTTCCAAAGGCTCCACTGCTAATACCATCACCTTGATGGGTAGGATTAAACATGAATTTTGGGAACACAACTATTCAGATCAGAGGACTACTCACCTGCAATTAAATTTTGGTTTGCTTTTTCCTCCTTTCCAAGATCTATGAATATTGCAATTTCCATGGTTCAATAATCAGACATCTACTATTTCATTTCCATACTCACTAGGTTGCCTTATACAAGTAAAGAGTTTAATTGTCATTCAGATGATAAGTTCCAAATTTATATGTAGTATCACTATCTTTATCCAGAATATAGACTCTTGTATTTTATGACCTATTCAACCTTCCCTACCAATGTCTAATGCCATTAAAATTTATCATTTCTAAAAAGGAATGCAGCCATACCATATCTAGTTTTGTTCCACATTGTCTTTCATATTTCAGTTGATAACTTCATCCTTCCACTTGACTAAGCCAAAAACTGTACAGTCATCCATCATCCTCATGATCCTGTCAGTGCTATCTTTCAAACCCCTCTGGATTTGACTGTTTCACCATTATGGTGCCAATACCTCAAACACCATCATCTCTTACCTCTGCTGCTATAATAGCCTCATTACTGGTCTTCCTTGTGCCCTACACCCTGCTATTTATTCTCATCATGTCGATCTGAGTAAGACTTTAACAAGATAAGTCAGATCATGTCTTTTCTTTGCTCAGAATTTCCCAGTGGCTTCCTGTGCTTCTGAGTAAATGTCCAAATCTTTGTAATAATTCATAAAGTCCCAAACATTGCAATTCCACTATTTCTACTCTAACTTCATTTAGAATACATCGTTTCTGACTTCTGAGCTGTTTCTGAAACAGGCCAGGCATGCTTTAACCTCAGGAACTTTGCACTTGCTTTTTCATTGCCTTGAATGCACCCAGCCCCACCTAGCTGTCTGCGTAGCTAACATTCTGTATGCCTCCAGGTCTTTCTTCAAATGTCACCATGTCTTGCTAACAATAATATAATGCACACCCTTGACTACTCCTTCATGTTGTTCTTACCATATCTTGATTTTTTGTTGTTGCCTTTGTCATTATGTGATATGTGTTTTATATTTACCAATGTGTTTACTTATTACCTGCCTCTCTTAGTAAGACTCCAAATTCCATGAGAGCTAGAACTTTTGAGTTTACCACTATATATCCAGGACATTGAATGATCCTTGGTACATGATAGGTATCTACTTAATATTTGTTAAATGTTTCAGGTTAATCAACTTCACATAAGCACTAAAAGATGACTTGGGTATTAAATGAACCATGTAAGCTGGTAATTAGCTTTTATTTTATGAATGATTATTTTGAAAATAGACTCTTCTTATAGATTCTTAATTGCCAGACTGTTGTATACATTTAAAATTCTCTAGGTCAGTGATGATAATAAATATAATGATAATAATGATTAAAGTTTTTTTTATTAAATCATAGCTGTGCACATTAATGCAATCATGGGGTACAGTGTGGGGTTTTCATATACAATTTGAAATATTTTTATCAAACTGATTAACATAGCCTTCATGTCATTTTCATAGTTATTGTGTTAAGACATGTATATTCTACTTTTAGAAAGAGTCCCTTGTACCCTTGTAAGATAAACCATAGAGGTGATCCTACCAATTACCCTCCTTCCACCCATCCGCCTCTCTCTCCTCTCCTCCCCCTCCCCCTTCCCATATTCTTAGGATATAATTAGGTTATAGCTTTCATGTGAAAGCTATCAATTAGTTTCATAATAGGACTGAGTACATTGGATACTTTTTCTTCCATTCTTGAGATACTTTACTAAGAAGAACATTTTCCAGCTCCATCTATGTAAACATGAAGGAGGTAAAGTGTCCATCTTTCTTTAGGGCTGTATAATATTCCATGGTGTATATATACCACAATTTATTGATCCATTAGTCAGTCCATGGGCACTTGGGTTTCTTCCATGACCTAGTAATTATGAGTTGGGCTGCAATAAGCATTCTAATACAAATATCTTTGTTGTAATGTGATTTTTGGTTTTCTGGATACATACCTAATGAAGGAATTATAGGATTAAATGGCAGGTCTATTTTTAGTTCTCTAAGTGTTCTCCAGATGTCTTTCCAAAAGGAACTTATTAATTTACATTTCCACTAGCAGTGTAGAAGTGTTCCCTTTTCTCCACATCCACGCCAACATCTCTGGTTTTGGGATTTCATGATGTGAGCTAATCTAACTCCAGTAAGAGTTAGATTTTTGCATTTCTCTGATGATTAAGGATGGTGAGCATTTTTTCATATATCTGTAGGCCATGCATCTATCTTCTTTAGAGAAATTTCTTTTCAAATCCTTTGGCCACCCTGAGATGGGATCACTTGTTCTTTTCTTGCTAAGATGTTTGAGTTCTCTATGGATTCTGGTTATTAAACCTTAGTGGGAGATATAACCTGCAAATATCTTCTTCCATATCTGAGGGCTGTCTACTTGCTTTACTTACTGTGTTCTTGGCTGTGCAGAAGCTTTTTAGTTTGATCAGGTCCCAATAGTGTATTTTTGATGTTGCTTCAATTGCCCAAGGGGTCCTCTTTATAAAATTTTTGCCCAGGCTGATTTCTTCAATGTTTTCCTTATACTTTCTTCTAGTATTTTTATAGTTTCATGTCTTAAGTTTAAATCGTTAATCCAGTGAGAGCCTATTTTAGTTAATGGTGAAAGGTGTGGGTCCAGTTTCAGTCTTCTACAGGTCGCCAGCCAGTTTGCCTAGCACTATTTGTTAAATAGGGAATCTTTTCCCCACTCAATGTTTTTAATTGGATTGTCAAAGATCAGGTAATGGTAAGTAGCTGGATTCATCTGTTGGCTCTCTATTCTGTTCCATACATCTACCTCTCTGTTTTTGTGCCAATACCATGCTGTTTTGATAACTATGGATTTATAGTATAGTCTGAGGTCTGGTAGCATGATTCCTCCTGCTTTGTTTTTATTTCTGAATATTGTCTTGGCCTTTGAGTTTTTTTCTGATTCCATATAAAATGAAGCATTATTTTTTCAAGCTCTTTAAAGTATGATAGTGGAGCTTTAATAGGGATTGCATTAAAATTATATATTGCTTTGGGTAGTATGGACATTTTAACAATGTTGATTTTCTCAGCCATGAACATGATATGTTTTTCCATTTGTTAACATTTTCAGTTATTTGAAGTATTAATCATACCAATATTTCTTCATAATTTTAAATATTTTAGTTCAATTATGAGTGGTAAAAACAAAATAACAGAAAAGTAACCAAAATTTTTCTGTGTTCTTGGTGATTTTTCTCTGTTTATGTGAAAAAGGTTTAAAAACCCAGACCCAAGAATGGCCAGGGCCAGTGAATGAGACAGATTAGAGAATACAGATTAAGTCTACATATTAATGGGCACCTGGTTTTTCACAAAGGCACCAAGAACATATGTTGGGGACAGGATGGTTTCATCAGTAAATAGTGCTGGGAAAACTAGATATCCATCTGTGGAAGAATAAAACCCAGACCCTTATTTTCCTCAGTCAACAACTATATACACATAGGGCCCAAAGTATAAAAATACTAGAATAAAACATAAGTAAATGCCTCAAGACATTGGTCTTGGCAAAAACCTTCAAAAGCACAGGAAACAATAACAAAAATAGACAAATGGGGCAGTATTAAACTCCAAAACTACTGCCCAGCAAAGGAAACGGTGCACACTAAGGAGACAATCTATAGAATGGGAGGAAATATTTGCAAAGTATTCATCTGACAAGGGAACAATATCCAGATTATTCAACGATCAAAAGCAAATGAACAGTAGAAAAAGCAAATAATCCTAGTGAAAAGTAGCCAAATGAGAATATGTGTTACTTGAAAATAATATATACAAATGGCCAACATGTTCATCAGAAAAATGTAAATCAAAACCACTTGGAGACATATCATCTCACCCCAGTTAGAATGGCCATCATCAAAAAGACAAAAAATAACAAATGCTGGCAAGGATGTGTAGAAGAGGAAACTCTTCCAAACAGCTGGTGGGAATGTAAATTGTAAAGGCATTATGGAAAATAGTAGAAGGTGTCTCAAAACACTAAACAGAGAACTACCATGTGATCCTACAAATCCCCTACTCATCGAAAGGAAAGAAAATCAGTATATAGAAGAGACCCCTATGTTGGTTCCAGAATTATTTACAATAGCCAAAATATGGGATCAACTTAAATGTCCATCAGCAGATGAATGGAGAAAGAAAATGTGGTATATATTCAATGGAATGCTATTTAGCCATAAAAGAATACAATTCCACCATTTGCAGCAACATGAATGAGCCTGGAGGGTATTATGGTAAGTGAAATAAGTCAGCCATAGAATGATAAATAGTGCATATTCTTACTCCTGTGGCAGATAAAAAAAAACAACTGAGCTCACAAAAGTAGAAAATAAAAAGAAAAAAAGAAGTAGAAAGTAGAATTGTGATTATCAGAGGCTGGGAAAGTCTAAGGGAGGAAAGGATAGTGAGAAGTTGGCTAATGGATATACAAGAATAACGTCTAGTCTTCTGTAGCCCTGCAGAGTGAATATGGTTAGTAATAATTCAGTGCATATTTTCAAAAAGCTATAGGGAGGATTTTTAATGTTTATAATAGAAAAAATAGTAAATGTTCCCATTAATATACTATATATACTAATTATCCTGATTTGATTGTTATACATTGTGTATATGTATCAAAATATCATTGTATGTTAACTAATATACTAAATACATTTAGTATTTAATCATTGTATATTAAATATCATTGTATATTAACTAAAATAACTAAATACATTTATTACATGCCAACTAAAAATAACCAGAAAGAAGGGAATATGAATAAAAAACAAAATCAAGCTTGAATTATGAACTTATATGTTATAAGTTTAATATTTAAAGTAAAATTTGCATATTGGTAGCTGGTCCTTATTCTTACATTAAAGTGAAAAAGTTTCTTAATGACACTTCTGACTATTTTATGAATAGTTGATCCATAATCTTCTGTGTTCTATAGTGTGTAGAATAAATATTAAGAACTATATAATTCCAACATAAAGTAAGGTAGATATTGATATTTGCTCTAGGTATGAAAGAGTGGAGATTGATTGTACATTGGTAATTTGATAAATATGATCCCCATGGGGACCCAAAGTCCCAAAGTGACCGATTAATTTGCCAAAAGAAAAAAAAATCAGGTGAATGGAAAAGACATAGTAAAGATAGGTTTAAAGAGAGACAAAACTTAGAGTTTAGGGACTGACAAAAGTAGGGTATAGTAAATGGCTCAGATATATGGAATTTCAACAGGCTATATCCTAGGAATAGTGAACTATTACTCAATCAGCCCATTAGTACTGAAACCCAGCTTTACATCCTTTCAATTACTTATAAAATTAACAACATTTTGGATTATTGTGTCCCTAGGGTAAGTAAGCCTCTCTGGAAGACTATAACCTAGATCATGTTGAGTCATTATACTAATACTCATTTATAAAGTATAGCATACTATAAAGAAAAATCTGGTGTAACAGAAGATGGGGTTGAAAAGTGAGAAATAGTAGGCAATTGAATCATGCCATATAAAATAAAGAATTTTTTGAACAATTTTGCATAAAAAGAAAAGACATAAAAAAGAACCAAATGGAAATTCTAATACTGAAAAATAACAAATAATTCAATGAATGTGCTTACTTGCAGATTTGACACAATTGAAAAGGGAACTGATGAAATGGGAGATAAATCAAAAGAAATTCATAAATGTGTTTATCCAAGAACACAAATACCAAAAAATGCATAAGAAACATAATGTAGTTAAAAATTCTAACATGTTAAAATTAAAGAATCAGAAAAAAAGATAAATAGAAACTAATCAGTATGTTAAAAAAAAAAAAAGATCAAGAATTAGGGAAAACAGGAAAGACACGAGACCACAGATTTAAGCACCAAGCACTTTAAATCTAAAGAAAACTCAGTTTTGAAGCATTCAGTCTAACAATTCTGAAAGGAGAAAAATCTTTAAATTAGCTATAGAAATAACCAAAATAACTCCAAAGGAACAGCAACAAGAATGACAGTAGACTTTGGAAGAGATGAAAACGACAAGAAACTGAAATATCTTGAAACTAGTAAAAGAAAATGACTTCCAACCTAGAATTATATGCAATTTAATACTCAATTAAAAGTATCTTTAATATGAAAAGAAAGTAAATATAACTTTATGTAGTAACAGAGAAATTATTGATAATGGATACACAATAAAGCATGTACTAAGAACATATGATATTCAGGCAGAAGAAAATAATAGATTAAAGCTTCAAGATGCAAAAAATAATAAAAGAGAAATGAAATAATACATGGGTTAATCTACCTGAATATTAACTTAATAATTGAAATAACATTTTAATATTTAAAAATACAGATACTTAAAATACATGAGGGCACTGAAATATCCCATGTAGGAAGGAATTAATAGGGATGAAGAATCAGAAGAGCTGTAGTTATTTAGGAAGGAATAAATAATTTATCTTTTACCCAGTACAAGTACAGTAAAAATAATTTATAACTAATGAGAGAATAGGAAAAGTGGAATAATAAGAGGCACTTATTCCAAAATGAGTGATGGAGAAATGTAAAGTAGACAGGACAAAAAGAAAGCATATAATAAATTGATAGATTTAAACATAACTACTACATTTCAAAACAATTAAGAAATGAGTATAATTGTGATGGATATGTTAATTAGTTCAATATAAGCATTTCACATTGTGTATCGAAGCAGTACCTCAAACCCCATAAATGCATCAATATACAAAGTTAGGATTTAATAAAAAATAATAATAAAAAAGATTTAGATCAAAAAACATAAATAAATATAATTACTAATTTCTTTAAAGGCAAAGAGACTAAGTATTCTTAATAGTGGCAAATATTTTCTATTTGTTTATGGGACCTATAATGCTAACAGGAGAAGTATTTCTATATATTTATATTTATGTTTTAAATTAGTATAAATGGTATTTATTTATTTAGAAAGAGTCTTAATTTCTTTTTTTTACTATTTTATTTTTATTTATTTATTTTTATTAAAGCATAGCAGTGTACATTAATACTATCATGGGGTACAGTGTACTGTTTCTGTATACAATTTGAAATACTTTCATCTAACTAGTTAACATAGCCTTCATGTCTTTTTCTTAGTTATTGTGTTAAGACATTTATATTCTACATTTAGAGAGAGTCACATGTACCCTTATAGGATGAACCATAGGGTGATCCTATAAGGATCGTGATCCTACCAATCACCCTCCCTCACCCGCCACCTCCTCCTCTCCCCTCCCTCTCCCCTCTCCCCATACTCCTGGGTTAAAATTGGGTTATAGCTTTCCTATGAAAAGCTATAAATTAGTTTCATAGTAGGGCTGAGTACGTTGGATACTTTTTCTTCCATTCTTGGGATACTTTGCTAATAGGAATATTTTCCAGCTCCATCCATGTAAACATGAAGGAGGTAAAGTCTTCATCTTTCTTAATGGCTGCATAGTATTCCATGGTGTACATATAACACAATTTATTAATCCATTCGTGGGTCAATGGGCTCTTGGGCTTCTTCCATGACCAAGCAATTATGAATTGGGTTGCAATGAACATTCTGATACAGATCCTTTATTTTAGTGTGATTTTTGATCTTCTGGATATATACCTAATAGAGGAATTATAGGATCAAATGGCAGGTCTATTTTTAGTTCTTTAAGTGTTCTCCAGATTTTTCTGAACTAATCCATAAGATAAACCATTGAAGGGAAGGTAAAGGCTCTAGAAATTCTAAAGGAAGTTGCAGAATACAAATCTAAAAAGAAGACGTCGCTAAGGATGAGCTGAGGCACACAAGAGCTAGACTCCAGGGAGGATTTGTAGGAAACCGCTCCCTGGCAGGTAGACACCCACACCTTCGACCCAAAGTTAATGCACTGGCGTCTTCTACAAAGATGATGTTTGCACAAAGGCTTGTTACTCCTACTATTCTGTTTCCAACAGCTTTGCTCGACTACCTTTTGTCCAAAACAATATGTTTAATCTTCTAAGGTGTGGAACTCTCTTCAGCCCTTTCATCATTTCCCCAACTCTGAACTCCCTCAAACAATGAAATGTCAATTGTTCTGACATCAGTTTCATAAAATAAAGCAGATCACTTTTGAAAGCTTCCTGAAGTCTAAAGAGTTCATGGAAACTTACATTTTTATCCATTTCAGGAAGCTCAGCCCTAACTATATCTGAAATCTTATCTTTGATTAGAGAAAAATACATCTTTTTTCCAAAGAATAAGTTTCAGAGTGGGTTAGGATGGATAAATGGCAGTTAGTTCTACCAGTCACATTCCCGCTCGATCCTACTGAACTTCAGTTACCGTCAGATTGGCGCAGAGGCAGTCCACAAAATAAGGCCTTTCACAGAGCTCAGAAAGATATGTTGAAGGTATTGGCCAAAAAGAAGGAAAAAAAGATGAACTTAAAAGTCTTCACAAGAGGCAAGATGATTGGTCGTGAGCATGTGGTTTTCCACCTTCAGCTGGGAACTCGTGGCCATGTAACGAGCAAGGAGAAGGGTAGCCAGGGTTTGGGATTCATCTCAGCTTTTACCATTCATCTGATTTTAGGCAAAAAAACTTCCTCTTCATAGATCCACATGTCCTCAAATACAGTTTTACAGATACCAATGTAAAACTATTTTAAATTGTACACAAACCTTATGGACACACTGCATGCCTAAATTTTCCACTGTAAAATTCCCTTTTTCTCAGGTAGCCTGCATCCTCACAGGCTCACGGGAAAGCTCAAGCAAACATTCCCTGACAGCTCCAGGAAGCTTCGGTAATCCAGGGCGGAATCCCCAAATAGCATCTATTTCCAGCCATACTTCACCTGTGCACGCGCGCACGCACCCCAGCTGCCACAATTAACATCTGGGCAAGAAAAAGCTTAGACCCTGAACTCCTGTGGTAAGAGGATTTCATACCTCGGTGTCTTGTGCACAAAGCCCGAAGTTCCCAGAATGAAACAACATCTAGCCTGATCTCTAATGACCATTAAATCGAGCTGTAGGATGTGTGTTGACTGTACAATACTGACGGGCTGACGGGCAGCGTTTTATAAAGTCGTTGGTATGCCAAGACCTAAATTTGAGATCTTTCTCCCCAGCAACAGGCAACAGTATCACTAACACCTAAAGAAGAATGCGAGCATCTGCAGGCAGTCACCCTGCGGCTTCAGATGTCAGCAATCGTTACAGAAGAAATGCAGACCCGGATCCAGGGTCTCTGCGTCCTTGCCAGGAAATGATTTTCAACTACTTTGTTTTAACACCTTCACCCCTGAATTCTTGGTAACCACAGTTTGACTCAGGGGCTAAAATACACCTATTCATGCCTTTGTGAATCTACCATGTGTTTATAATTTGGGATTGCTATGTGAAAACACACTTTTCTATTTATCTTCAACTCGAGCAGCTGGGCCATCTGAATGGATTGGCTTCTCAACACCAGGCCATTAAGACACACAGGCACGGGTTCCAGGCATGAAAAACCCTCTGGCCACACTTCGCAGCTCTCTATGGCCCCTGCTACTGTGGGCTGCTGGATCAATATGGTCCATGGTCTATCAACTCTCTAGCTCAGTATAAATCAACATAGAAGTCTTCTGAGGCCTTTGAGGGATTCTTTATCTGCCCTTTTTTGACTATTATGAACACCAGAAAGAAGAAATGTCCTGTGAAAAACACACTATGCCCAGCTAATTTTTCTACTTTTAGTAAAGATGGGGGTCTCTTGTTCAGGCTGGTCTCGAACTCGTAAGGTCAGGCAGTCCACCTGCCACCACCTCCCAGAGTGCTGGGATTGTAGGTGTGAGCCCCTTTGCCAAGCCTATATTTCCATTGTTATATTTTTATCTCATATAACTGCTACTTATAACACTAAAAAAAATTTCAAGATATAGGCTGGAGAATGCATTTCTCCTTAATAGACAATATCTCAAAATAACAGACAAGAGTTTCTAGAAAAGATGAGGAGGGAAGATCGCCTCTCCCTGGAGGATGTAAACACCTTTATCATTTATAACTCGCTCAAAGATTGTGAGATGTTTAAGGGCCAAACTGAGAACGCTAATAAAGACCGAATACCCTAAAAAAAAGAAAGAAAGAAAAATACATTCACACAAGGCTACACATCTACTAACCCAAAGGGGTCTCTGTCATCTTCACTCAGAGATTCTCTTACTCTTCTCCCCAAAATAAGTTTTTGGTTTTTATTTTGAGACAGTGTCTTGCTCTGTCACCCAGGCTGGAGTGCAGTGGAGTCATCTGAGCTCACAGCAACCTCAAACTCCTGGGCTCAAATGAATCTTTTGCCTCAGCCTCCTGAGTAGCCGGGACTACAGGTGTCTGCCACCACATCAGCTAATTTTTCTAATTTTGTAGAGATGGGGTGTCACTCTTGCTCAGGCTGGTCTTGAACTGCTGACCTCCAGCAATCCTCCCACCTCAGGCACCCAGAGTGCTAGGATTAAAGGCATGAGCCAGTGTCCTTGGCCTGAATTAGTTTATTTTAATCCTCAACTTTTTATATGAAAAGATTTCAAAGCTACCAAAAAGCTGCAAGACAGTACCATATTCTGACACTGTGTCCCCTTTACCTGCATCCAAATGTTGCCACATTTCCTTCCTTCCTTCCATCTTTCTCCATCTCCACGGGGTATAAAATTCTGCATCACATGCACAGACTTTTTGCTGGACATTTTCAGGACTGGTTGTACACATCATGGTGCGTCCTCCCTAAACACCCTGGCATATGTACCTCCTGAGAGCAAGACTACTCCCTACATACACGAGATAGTCATCACATGTGGGAAATCCAACACTCGGAGAACGCCTTTAGATACTATTTGATTCATACCTGAATGTCCCCAATTTTTCCAATGCCTATAAAATTTGGTTTTTCCCCTCAGTCGTGGATTATATACTGCATCTGGCCATATATCTCCTTAGTCACCTTGAGTCTCCAACAACTTTCCAGCCTTTGGGGGGTGGAAAGGAATCTTTGGGCATTGACAGAGCTATTTGGCAGTATTGCTCCTGAATTTGGAATTGTCAGACTGTTTCCTCAGGATTGTTAAGATTGCTCAGCACGTCCCAAAGGCACCTGATGTCATTTTAGCCCATTATAGGTACTGACTGTACTTAAAAAAGTATTTTTTGGATGAAAGCTATTCAGTTAGTAAAGAAGATATAAGTAATGTAGAATGAAGGTAAGTGGGGAAGGAGAATGAATGGAAAGAACAAAGTGGAAAACTGGGCAGCGCCTGTGGCTCAGTGAGTAGGGCACCGGCCCCATATACTGAGGGTGGTGGGTTCAAACCCAGCCCTGGCCAAAGGGCAACAAAAAATAGCCAGGCATTGTGGCAGGCGCCTGTAGTCCCAGCTACTCGGGAGGCTGAGGCAAGAGAATCGCTTAAGCCTAGGAGTTGAAGGTTGCTGTGAGCTATGTGACACCATGGCACTCTACTAAGGGTGACAAAGTGAGACTCTGTCTCAAAAAAAAAGAACAAAGTAGAAAAGAAATCAAATTGGACAAAAAAAATAAAGAGGAAGAATAAAAGTCAAGTACATAAACTGCAGGAAACACTCAAGGCCGCTTTGCTTTCTTGCATCAAACTGCCTGACTGCCCCAGTATTACAATGTTGCAGTATGTAAGGAACGTTTGATCTGCACTAAGAAATAATATAAAGATAAATGCATGTGTCCAAATGCTTCATTTTACCCACACTACTTATGATTCGCATTTCAAATTAATATTTCAAAACCTTTTCCTCTGTAGCTGCTGGACTGGAAGCCGCTGGTTCCTGCTCATCCAGATCTGCCTGAACTGTTTCTTAACTTCAGGCTGCAAGTTTTCCTTCTGTGACATTAAACCCCGGTACTTCAAGGTCAGGGGATGCCTGACCCTGGGCCTGGGGGCCAAACAGTTATTTGTCAGGATCATTAAGACTATGTCTTTAACGTTTGGAAGAGGTGAATTTAGTAAAAAGCTCTTTAAAATAATTAAAATATATGCACATTAACATGCATAATAAATACCTACATGTTGATTGATTATCTTATAAGATGATTCAAATCTATTCTTCCACACTTATTTACCTATGTGCTAACTTGGCTACATGATTCTGACAAACAAAACAGAAGGATTGTTAATGGCTAATCATCCGCTCGCTACCAACCAATCTGGGGGACCAAAGCCAGCCACAGAGACAGCAATTCTTAAAGAAAACATGTATTTCACTGAACTTGCTGAAACCAGGTACCTTCCTGCAGAAACCCGCACAATTCTCAAACGCAATTTTTTTTGGTCACATCTAATTTCCATGAGACAGCATGACAGAGCTAAGAAACTTTTTAACAACAATCAGTGGGCTCTACGTAGGAGCCTGCCTAAATTCCTGACATTTTTCTCATTGCTTTCTGCCAAACCACACGCACAGAAGGCATCACAATGGAAACAGTCAGTGAATTATTACCAGGGCCACATACATCCTCAGCTTTTGCGCCTACGTGCGTGTGTGCCTGTGTGTGCACATTTGCCAAGTTCCTTCTAGAACTAAGATTTGGTTCACTTCCCGATCTTCCACCTCTTTCCTTTTTCTGCACAAAAGGAAAGGCATCATTGATTAAAATTAGTTGCCAAGCATTATGAAACATCAATGCATGAAAAAAAATCTACTTCTGACCACAGGTGAACGGGTAAGATTTTATGTAGGTAGGTTCAGAAGGACTCTGTATAAACAGCTCTCTAGACGACATTCGATCACCTTGATGCCCCCCTTATGTCTTTAGAATAGCTGATCTTAAAATGTGGCATTTCAACCCAAGCAGATTTTTAATACTGAAAACACTATTATGAAAGTGCTGCTTTCTCTCCAGTCTCTTTCTCTCCCCGCCTCCATTCCAGGAGAACGCAGGGAAGGACTGAAGTGAAGGAAACGTCATTAAAATCACATTCTTCCCCGGGGGTCAAACTAATTATCAGCCTCTCACTCCAAAACAAATTTACCTGTTGAAGAATGAAGGTCTTTATCACTGGTGGAAAAAACATAAACAAAGATTAAGCCGGCATTTAGGTACCACTGCGATCTTTCATTTTTAAGTGACCTCTTAGTCTAATGGATTCAATGCGTTCTCATTTGAGTGGAGTACACATTGCAGGCGAGAACTGTAATAAATGGGACTGTCACGGCCCTTAGGTTAGAGCAAAGGAATATTGGAAAATAAATCTCAATTCTGTATACTCACCAATCCTGCAATGGGGGTAGGCAATCTATTGATCTTTTTAACAAGTCCTGGCTTTATAGCATTCAGCAACCTGTTACAAAAAAGACAGAATGTCAAGTGAGACATAAAGCAAGATGGATCACACAAATCTGCTTCATCGGGGCTACAGCTAAATCGCTGGATAGGAAAGGCAGTGCATTTAAAGCATGTCGTAAATCTCAGTAATCTATCAGGTTTTGTGCATATTAGTAAAGAGCTTTGCCAGCACCAAGTTTGGCCAAGGTAGGTGAAGTCTGAGAATCTGGAAAGGTTGGGAGAGATGAAAAGGTAGGGACTGGGAGAAGCTTCAAGGGAAAAGACAAAAATGTGAGCTGGATTGAAATTGGGAAGGAATTGTCTGGAATTGGAGCCAGGTCTTACAACTCAGGTGAGGCCACTTGCCAGTTCTCCTGGCTAAGGCCGGGGTCTCCCCAGGGATGTGCTAAGTTTAGAGACCAACATCTATCTTTGGAAGTGATTTGCCAAGACAAATTCTACCTCCAGACCTTCTTGGCTCTTCGAGGAGAGTGGCTCGTTAAAAGTGGTTGAGCTTCACTTTTCTTAAAAGGGAAGAATATGTTTAATAAGAAGTTAACCAGTCATATTCTGAAAATTTTTAACAGGGCTGTTACATATACATGTGATTATTAGGTTTCCACTTTTTGCCTTCACAGAATTAAAAAGGCTTAAAATTTAACAACAATAACAAGCAAATTTCCTATAAGGGGCCAGACAGTAAAAGTTGTATGCTTTGCAGCCCACATGTCTCTGCGGTAACTACCTCATTCTGCTGTTAATAGCAGAAAATTAGCCACAGACAAGACATAAATGAATGGGCATTCCTGTGTTCTAGTAACACTTTAATTACAAAAACAGGCACTGGGCCAGATTTGGCCCATGGGTCATAGTTTGCTGACCCCTGAATTATAATGGACTCCTTCCCTAAGTTTCTCTCTGCACAGTATTCAAAGATACCTGTTGCCTCCAATGCCTGAATGTAGAAATAAATGCTCCGAATCTATAGCTCCTTACTTTCAATTACTCTTTTATGAATGACCTATGTTGCAAATACTCCACTCTGCCCCATTACCTGGATGCTAACCACATTTTAGTTTTATAAGTTGCCTATCTTATTTCTCTTCACTCTGAATTAATACGTCCTGAGGACCAGGCAGTTGTAGTTGTTTCTCTTGCATTCCTTTGCTTGTGTGATTTTTACATAATCTTGACCTTTACCCTGACAATCTTTTGTATCGAGGGAATCAGCAAGAATAATGTAATGGTTTTGAATTTATATTATATTTGATGATGACGCTACTGCCTACTAAAAAATGGAGAAACGTCCCCACAGTGGCTGTGACAGGTTGGATATTCTGTTTTTGCATCCAAGATTAATTGATGGCTTGTGGTAACTTTGGCTGTAATTCCAACCTGCTGCAACCAACAAGTAGTGCTCAGCACTGACCATGTGCTCTTTGTCCACTGAGAGCCAAGATAGCTGTTCTTTTTTCATGAACCCACTTAGTTTTAACCATGAACTTAATCTTGTTAAAAAGGGCTCCTTTATAACTTTGGAGTTACCAGCTTCTCAAGTTGGAAGGCAACTGTTCCCTCTTCTCATTTTGCATTTCAGAAGATTGAGGCCTAGTGATGGGGAGTAACTTCCTCAGAGCACAGTCAGGCCCAGGGTCTAGAAATCTGGGAGCAAGGCACTCTCTCCAGAGCATGAGTATCCCACATCTTCTGGTTTAATATACACAAATAGACATGCCTCCAAAGCCAGGTTTTTAAATATACAAAATTCTTAAGATACATTACTTTTCTCACTGGTGCCTAACGGTGTCACTTTTTTTGTTCTTTTAATTTTTTAAATGTATAGCCATCTTTGTTTTAATTAATATATACACGAGTTTTTAAATACTAATTAGGTTAACTCTTGGTTGTTTTCAGAAACACTAGACCCCAAAGAGTTTTACTATGTAGAGCTTGAATATTTACAATAGAAAGTAAAACTGATATGGATCTTTTAAATAAAAGAGATCTAGGTTTTCAGATGCTTCTGCATTCCACACATTTCATTAAGTAACTGTTGTGTATTTATTTGGAAACTCTACTATTTCCTTGAGAATATCTTAGTATTAGTAAGACGGATTTTTTTTTTATTAAATCATAGCTGTGTACCTTAATGCAATCATGGGGTATAATATGCTGACTTTACATACAATTTGAAATATTTTCATCCAACTGGTTAACATAGCCTACACAGCATTTTCTTAGTTATTGTGTTAAGACATTTATATTCTACACCTTGTAAATTTCACATGTACCCTTGTAAGATGCACCATAGGTGTGGTCCCACCAATTACCCTCCCTCCACCCAACCTTCCCCTTCCCCGCCCCTTTCTCCTTCTTCTTGGGCTATAATTGGGTTATGGCTTTCATAAGAAAGCTATAAATTGGTTTCATAATAGGGATGAGTACATTGGATACTTTTTCTTCCATTCTTGAGATACTTTGTTAAGAAGAATATGTTCCAGCTCCATCCATGTAAACATGTAAGAGGTAAAGTCTCCATCTTTTTATAAGGCTGCATAATATTCCATGGTGTACATATACCACAATTTATTAAGCCATTGGTGGGTCAATGGGCACTTGAGCTTCTTCCATGAATTAGCAATTATGAATTGGGCTACAATGAACATTGTGGTACAAATATCTTTGTTACAATGTGATTTTTGGTCTTCTGGATATATACCTAGTAGAGGAATTGAAGAATTGAATGGCAGGTCTATTTTTAGATCCCTAAGTGTTCTCCAAACATCTTTCCAAAAGGAACATATTAGTTTGCATTCCCACCAGCAATGTAGAAAGTGTTCCCTTTTCTCCATATCCACGCCAACATCTCTGGTTTGGGGATTTTGCGATGTGGGCTAATCTTACTGGAGTTAGACAATATTTCAACGTAGTTTTGATTTGCATTTCTCTCATGATTAAGGATGATGAGCATTTTTTCATATGTCTGTAGGCTGTGCACCTGTCTTCTTCAGAGAAGTTTCTCTTCAAGTTCCTTGCCCACCCTGAGGTGGGATCACTTGTTCTTTTCTTGCTAATACATTTGAGTTCTCTATGGATTCTGGTTCTTAAACCTTTGTGGAGACATAACCTGCAAATATCTTCTCCCATTCTGAGGGCTGTCTGCTTGCTTTACTTACTGTGTTCTTGGCTGTGCAGAAGCTTTTTAGTTTGATCAGGTCCCAATCATGTGACTGAACCTGGACCCACACCTTTCACCATTCACTAAGACAGACTCTCACTGGATTAAAGATTTAAACTTAAGACATGAAACTATAAAAATACCAGAAGAGAGTGACATATATGGCTCAAAGGAGTAGGGCGCCGGCCTCATATACCAGAGACAAAAAATGCAAAAAAAAAAAAAAAAAAAAAGGTGCAGGGAAAACACTTGAAGAAATCAGCCTGGGCGAATATTTTATGAGGAGGACCCCACGGGCAGTTGAAGCAACAATGCCATTTTAAACTGAATTTAAAACAATATTTGTGTACAGTGTTGACAACTGAATAGAATCACAGGAAGACAGAGTAAAACGTGAGTCTCG
>CAUYTI010097561.1:0-52888 GCA_963575145.1 Galago senegalensis
AGACTTTGTCCAAATTACTCCCAGGCGATGACCACGATGGAGAGTGACATCCAAGATACAGTAAGTGAAAAAGAAAATTGCAAAATAATTATACAGTACATCCCTGTGAAATTTACTAGGTATAGAATATAAATGTCTAAACACAGTAACTAAGAAAATGCTGTGAAGGCTATATTAACCAGTTTGATGAAAATACTTCAAATCGTATATAAAACTAGCACATTGGCCCGGCGCCTGTGGCTCAAGTGGCTAAGGTGCCAGCCACATAGACTTAAGGTGGCGGGTTCGAATCCAGCCCGGGCCAGCCAAACAACAATGACGGCTGCAACCAAAAAATAGCCAGGCATTGTGGCGGGCACCTGGGGTCCCAGCTATGTGGGAGGCAGAGGCAGGAGACTCGCTTGAGTCCAGGAGTTGGAGGTTGCTATGAACTGTGATGCCACAGCACTCTACCCAGGGGAACAGCTTGAGGCTCTGTCTCAAAAAAAAAAAAAAAAAAGAAACTAGCACATTGTACCCCATGATTACATCAATATACCAGCTATGATTTGATTTAAAGAAAAAAGGTTATCAAAATTGTTACTAGTGGTTACATAATAAAGTGAAGGCCTGGAGAGTGTGGAGGGGAGAGTCTTAAGTTTTTCTGTTTTCATGTATATGCTATCTGGACCAGATGGGACAAAAACACAAAACGAACTAAATCATCAAAAACTAAAATGCCTCAGTCAGGAAAAACAAACAAACAAACAGAAAAGGCAACCCAAGTAGCTAAAACAGTCGATAGTGAATTGTTAGAGTTTACTATTCAATATATGATTATCCTCATTTCTTAAAAATTTCTGAATTATTAAACTACTTTGGAATCCTAGAGGAAAATGTGCCACTTCTCGTCTAAGTGGAGAGGTTCTCTTCCCTTGTTCCTAAACTACTGAATTCTACTGGCAGTTGTCCTACAGAGCTGGGTGACAAAAGTGAATTTTATGTTATCAGTTTGCTCTAAATTTTTTTTTTGGAGACAGACTCTCTCTCTGTTGCTTGAGTAGAGTGCTTGGCACCATCATAACTCACAGTAACCTCAAACTCCTGGACTTAAGTGATCCTCCTGCCTCAGCCTCCTGAGTAGCTGGGACTACAGGTGCCTGCCACAATGCCCAGCTAGTTTTTCTATTTTTAGTAGAGATAGTGTCTTGCTCTTTCTCAGGCTGATCTCAAACTCCTGAGCTCCAGCAATCCTCTTACCTTGGCCTCCCAGAGTGCTGGGATTATAGGCGTAAGTCACCAGGTTCGGCCATTATTTTTCTACCATAATATTTACACCTTTCTCAGAAGATTAGAGCTGTCTCCACTCGTCCATGATCCCTTTAAGTTCAGCCGTTACTCATTACATCACTTCTACCTCTAATTATTGGCAATTAAGCTATCCATCTTATTCCTGACCTTCCCCTTTCATAATACCTTTTATAAGCCTTTTCAATCTTACTTAAATCTAAATGTCTTAAAACATCCACAAGCTACTTTCAGGATCTATTTAAACTCAGGATTTGAATTCTGACTGTTCGATAATAAATTAGGAAACGTGCATGGCCGTGATACACCATCACCTGATCCACACGATTCTCCCTGAATAGAGGAGTTACTTTGCTCCCTCTGCTCGGACACCTGTGAAAATCACTTAGCTGCTTGATGGACCCACCTCCCAACTACAGCCTGGCTCTCTGAGTCAAGCGGGAGGCCACGAAGTATGTCCGCTCGACTTCATCAGCTGTTCTTTAATTCCACCTACAACCTATACCTTTGCCATTGTTCTGGCTTCATGACAGCATCTGCCGATGGACAGCCAAGGTTCACGGTGCTCTACAGGAACCTTTACGGCGTGCTCAGTATGTGCCAGGATTTGTGCTGAGCTTCACACGCACATTCTTATTTGATCCCCTGAACTGCGTTTTGAACTGGATACTATTACTGTACCATTCTTAGACGGGTGAGAATGATGGCCTGGGCCACCTAGCTAGCTAGTGATCGCTCCCTGGGCTCCAGGCACTGCCTCAGTGGTGGAGGTGTGTGCCGGCAGAAAGAGAGAGGCAGGGGGCTCTGGGTTCCTCATCACCATCATCGCCTCCAGCAAAATCAACTCCATTTCCATTTGTTGCATACACTGAGAACTCCTCGTAACACTCCACGACAAATAATAAGGTTCTTCTGCACTGGGGACAGGATGAAAACCATTTCTGAAGAATATTGGTGGTGGGCCAAGGCCTTGCAAAAAGATAAGTCATCAACTCAGTTTTTAGATCCAAAAAGATGCCAGACCCATCTTCCTTACATGTGACAGGACAAGGCACCAAGGACCTCTAGAACATGTTTAAGTAACCTCTGACTCACATAATCAATGTATCAAAATATGCTAGCATTCACCACGGCACATAGTTATTGGATAATAAATTCCTATGAGTAAGGATTATAGTACAGAAGATTAATGGTTAAAGTATGTCTTTAGAAACTCAAGCTCCTTTAGGGCCAACCAATTATAATCAACTGCCCTGGGGAACAGCTCCAATCACTTTCCATAAAAAAGTAACCTTTAAAAGACATTTCCTTTGAGCTCAGAAATACCATGTAAAGGATGAAAGATGCCAGCCCAGTTTACAAATACTGAGGACCTACTATGCGCTAGGCCAGATTAGCCAATATACCAATGCTCGTATCTCTGAAGATTAGAAAACTGCCTACCATGTGATTCTTTTAAACATTATACAAAATTTAGGATGGACTAACAAATTTACCATGACAAAGTGAGGTCAGAATAATTTAAATACATGTCTCACTTCACAATTTTTTCCAGTACAATAAGTAAATGCATAATCATCAGTATAGCCCAAAGAAACCTAATGTGTGCTTATAAATATTTTTCCTTCATTAAAACTAAGTCTTGAGAGATTTGCCAATGATCATTTAAAGACAAACTAACCAGTTGGTTATAAGAGATTGACACCTGTCCAACAATAAGGATAGAACGCTGGTAGCTTTTCAGTCCCCTTCATAGTTATATTTTATTAGTGTTCACTGGTAGCCTATTTCCCAAATTATTCAGCATTTAAGAAAATTCATTCATTCCTCCTTGTCTCTCTCTGTCCTCTACTGATGACCTTAGACAAGCGTTTCTCAACGTTAGCAGTTGTGGCATTTTGATCTGGGGAGCCCCTGGTTGGGAGGGGTGTCCTGTGCTTTGCAGAACCCTCAGCAGTATCTCCAGCCTCTGCCCCCTGGGTGCCCATAGCCACCCCTCCCCCATCAGGCGGTGACAACCAAAATGTCTCCAGACGTTGGCCAATGTCAAAATCTTCTTCACTTGCAACTACTCTCATAGACAAATAGCATGAAAATCATCTTTCCTGGAGAATGGGGTGAACGTCCAAAGTCCACATTCTGTCTCCAAAATTAGAAAGCATGGGCTACGCCAGACTCAAATTGTGATAAATACGAAGAAAATAAATGGGTTATAGAAAGAAAGTTACCAGGGGGAGGAAGACTACATGTGATCACATGAGAGAAGAGGACGTCTCAGCCACACGGAAGGCTTATGAGGAGTATCAGGGAAGCAGGTCCCCAGCAGAGGGAACAGCACGTGCCAAGTCTGAGCCGGGAGAGAGCTTGAGAAGCATAAACAAGGGCAGGAAAGCTGGCGGCAGGGAGGCAAAGTGCACGGTGCAATGTGCTGGGATGGGACAGACGGGAATGGGCCAGATCACGGGAGGTGGGAAGTCACAGGAGGAGGTGACCCACCAGGCCAAGGTATGAGGAAAAGTGGAGGCTGACGGGGGCAGAGCATCGAGGGGAGAGATTCACCTGCACCCAGGCTCCAGGAGAGCAAACACCCCATGCACAAGGAAAGGGAAGGCCAGTGTTACCCGGCAGGAAAAATCAAGGCCGGCTATGAGGCTGGCCATAGACAGGTTCTACTGTCCGATTTAAGAAGTCTGGACGGTATTTAGTGTAGAAGGCTGCCAGCGAAAGTCTGAAGCAGATCCACAAGCTCTGCCCCGTTAATGTCCACCTCTCCTTATACCCTGGCCTGGCGGGTCACTCCCTCCCATGGTTTCCCCACCTTGGGTGATCTGGCCCATTCCCATCTCTCCAATCCCAGCACATTTCACTGTTCACAACTGCAATGATTATTGATTAGTCATTTCAATAAATGGGAACGGACCTTACCTCATGGGCAACCCACCTAAATCAAGGTGGACACTTCTATTTAGTTTAAATATAAATGTTTAAATATCCTGCTTTGAAGAGTACCCTGGATTAATTTTCACAGTCACAGGAAGTCATTTAGAATGGGCAGGTCGTGGCCCTCAGCACGCGTTCTCGGGCCGTGATCCGTGGGTGTGCTCCGCAGCCTTACAGTTGTGTGAGTGCTCAGCGGAGGCCTGCTTCTCCCTTCACCTGATGAAAGAGCATCTTTGTCTTTTTATTTTAAACGGGAAACCAATGAATGGATTTGTCTTGCAGCAGCCCCGTCATTTTCTTAAATTGCCCGAAACCTAGTCTAGGACTGAACATTAATCACTTGAGTGAACTTAAAATTCTGAATGATTTTATATTAAAAAGGAAACTTTAGATTACTAACATAAATGAAAAGCTAGAATCACTCGTGACCAACAGAATGCCAAATAAATACCAAGAAAAGAAAATAATACCGTAACAGTGTAAGTGTGGAGCCAGCCTAAGGCTCTGGGGCTGGGCAGCATAGCAAGACCCCATCCCTCCCAAAAAAAATAAAATACGATAAAAAATCAATTCGGAAGCTTATATCTTACATCTGCACAAGGAGAAAAGAAAAATAAGACTAGAGTGTGGGTACCTACATACTACCAAATGTCCAGCACACAATCAACACAGCACTGCCCCAGGCCTGAAAGAAGGGGTGAAGAAGACTCAACTATCTAGAGGACAGAGAGTTTTCTGGGCTCAGGAAAGAAGAACAAACTTTACTCCCAAGATGCTGCCTTTATATGAAGTATGAATATGGTAATATAACTGATTTAAACAGTAAGGCGGTTTTCTGCTTTTCAATTGTATTTCTTGAGTCAAGAAGAAAGTCTCACTTTGGGGCTAATATGTCTCCCACACCTCTCTCTTAAGAGAAAAAAAAATCAAATTGATATTTTATTGTATTTTGTTTTGGGGGGTTTAGGGATGGGGTCTTGCTATGTTGCCCAGGCTGGTCTCAAATTCCTAGCCTCAAACAGTCCTCCCACTTTGGCCTTCAAAAGTGCTAAGCTCACAGATGTAAGGCTCCATGCCTGGCCCTAATCTTTTCTTTCTATTTTACCCAGTTTTACTCATTACACTCATACTTAATCCACCTAAGTTGATTTCACCATGGAAAACATTATATAATCTAATATGTAAATGTGTTTAATGCACCTTTTATCTAGACTTGCAAATAAATATACTCTGTAATGATCCAGTATTACATTTTCATAAGGATAACATCCAATTAAGCAAACAACCCAAATATATTAGAGTGTGACTAAATCTATTTTCACTGCCAGTTTTTTAATCAATATTTCTTGAGAAATGAAGTGATTAAGTATCAGCAATAAAAATTACTTGGTAATTGATAAATACCGGAGTAACGACAAGTATGAAATCCAGGCCAGTAACGCCATATTCAATTATTTAGTCACATCTTTTAGCAATGCTAAAATTTTATTTCCAAGTTAACGACAACTAGTGACACACAGCTACTCTGTTTCTAACCCCAATGGAGCCTGACACAAATATAGTTATGTCAGGTGCATACCAATGATTACAGACTTATACACCACCGACTTTACATTCATTAAAATATCTACAGTGGAACCCTCAATTTGTATTTAATAACCACTCTCAGAGTTATAATCAAACACACTGACACGTAAAAGTTTTGTGAAGAACAGTCTAGAGTTAATCGTTTCTTAACAAAATAAAATTTTCGAGAGTTTGTTATCAAACACGGAACAATATTTTAGTCACTGCTTTTATTTTACCCAAGATCAGCTCTGTGCTTGTTTTATTCAGTCCTAAGTTAAAATTTTAAAGAAAAAATTCCCCTTGTAACAACTGTTGATATTCGAGCCCCCCCCCCCATCTAAATTTCGCAGGCAAGTTACACTGTTAATAACAGAGAAATATTCTTTGGTTGTCCTTTGATTCATTCATATTGTGAATAAATGAAATATTTCTTGACAGCCTAGTCTATGCCAGCCCGGTCATCATTCCAGGCCCAGGGGTGACAGCAGATGTGACAGGGGAGGGTCTCACCTTCTGAGAGCTTTTATTCTGGTAGGGAGGGACAGGTGGTAAAGCGCCAAAGGACACTATGCAAAGGATAACGAGTGCTGTGACAGAACAGAGCCATCCTTACCCCTCCCAAAAGCATCTGAGCTACCGTGCCACTTCCATCAAGAACCTACATGATATAAAGGGAGTGTCTGCCATCTCTGAATCACTGGTAAGATGTGGCCAGTACTCAACAACAGACAATGTATGTTAAAAGAAGATACAGAGAAATAAACCACAGCCAGCATTCTAATGACACTTCCCTTCCAATGTTATAAATCAAACCAATAGTCGTGTATCACACGGCACAGAGCTAACTGGGTTTAGTGGAAGTTCAGAACACAGTCGTACTTTAATAGACAACTCCAAAGTTAATTCAGCCCTAAAGCCAACACCTATCTGCCCAATGTCAGTAGTATTCACAGACCAAGATAAAAAGAATATTTACTTTAAGCTTCACACGAGGCTACATGCCCATAAGGGTTCTGTGGCCTGGACATTTCTAGGCAGACACCTGCTATAGAAAACAGCTAAATTAAAGGTGCCTTTGACCAGCATCATCTGTGAAGCAGTATCCACACTCAAAATTGCTGTGTATGGAAGAGACCCTGGTGATCAAGAAAACCATTTCACAAATGGAATGATCAGACTCCAATTATCAAAACCAATATGCTGCGCTTAGTAGGTGTGCAGTAAATATCTGCTTAGTAGGTATTCAAAGTATCAGCCTCTAATTATTCAAAACAATACCTAGCGCCTAGGAGGTGTTCTGTCAATATTTGCTGAAGGCTAATATGGTTTCAATTTTATAATTTAGACTTCATATAAATAGGTCCTATTTTATAATTTAGACTTCATACAGATAGGGTCTAAATTTTTTGCTTCTGTAAGTTGTATCTTTTGCATTGGTAATGTACAGTAAAAATACTTTTACCCATAACTTCACCAAAATTAAACATGCTGAAGTAATCATTTGATTTGTATGGGAAATGGTTGGTTTTCCCAATGGCTAAATGGCCATCGGCCTGTGGAATTCAGCTCCACAGCCTCTGTTGACAATGGCAATGAACAGTCTCATAACAATAATAAGGGCTTGTTTTAATAGAACGTTCCATGCATTAAACACATTAATGACCCATGAAATAACTGTTTTATCTGTAACACGTTAAGCAACATCGCTAAAAACAATGTATTAATTGCAAGTCTGCCATTTCTCTTAACATGAGGTGTTTTTTTTTAAGTATAAAACGGGCACGGAAATCATTTTTTAAAAACAAATATAATTCAACTTCCAAATTAAAGCCAGGCCAGACAGTAGTATAAAAACTTGTAAAATAAGACTGATAATTTTAGGTGTTATTATTTCGATAAATTCCCACTTTTCTCATCAAAAATGGCATCTGTCTGGATTCTGACTTACGAGTCTTATGAATATTTTAAAAGCTCCTAATTCTCTTCCCTGGGTGTCCCCTCTTTATTCTCTTTCCTTACTTCCCTACTCAAATATCCCTCCCTTCCTCCCATCGTTTTCAATATTCTCATACCACCTTTGGTAGGCCCGGAGTCCCAGCATAGCATTTTCTATAAATTACGTGCAATTACAATTAAATCCAAGGCAGTATCAAACAGAAACCGGCCGTCCTCTAAACACGGAAATATAATGTATGAAGGAAAAGTATATGAATTATCAGGGTGTTTTATAAATTCTCTTTTGGGGGCACCCAAAATATCAGACCAGAGACAATTATTTTACTGTCTGTTTCTAAGATATCAAAGAGAATTTTGAAATTCATCAAAGCTAACCTTCTGTTATGTACAACAGGCTAAGCTGGAAAGAATGTTAACAAGTTCAATTTTCATTCAATCAGCACTACTGCTCTCTGAAATGTTTCATTGCAGGAAAGAAATAAAAATAATCTATATGGTAATTATGAGGATGAATCCCCCAGTAACTTTCAGCTACATGAAAGGTCAGTTCTATTCAAGATATTTTATCAGTCCTCTGCACATAGTCCTGTCCTGTCATTTTAAATCTGAACAGCATTTTATTTTCCCATTTACAGCTACCTGCAGAATTAAGTACTTAAGCCAAATAAGAAAAAAAAAAAAGAAATGTTGAATGCTGGCAAAGGCTATAATAGCATAGAGATAAATCGTTCATCTGCTCTCTCTCAAGCCTCTAGGGCTGCAGATTTTTCTTCTCCTGGTGCACTGTGGGTATTCAAAACTTGTTCAACATGATTTCATTTCATTTCAGGCACTGCCTGAGAAAACTAAATTACAGAATCAATCATACAGAAGGTCAGAGTGAGACTTCATTACAAGTATTGCATGCTTGCATGAATATCTTTCATTTATGACTGACCCAATATGTCACAATAGCTGTCTAGTAAAAATAATCCACTTTCTGAAATTGATGTACTGCTGATGTCAATGCTACTCAGCGGGCTGGGCAGATTATAGAGAGGTGTTAAAAAAAAAAAAAAAAGAAACCCTTTGGAGCGCACGTTGTAGATTTTTAGAATTGCAATCTTTTGTAGATTAAAACAATTTCCAGATGATCATCTGAACTGACAATAGTGCTTAGAGGTAACGAATTTTTAACCAAAATCTACCACTGGTTTTGACTAGGCGGGCGCATTGTGATGAGGAAAAATGCTTGTTTGAAAATACACGTATTCATGACAAGCAAATCGAGGTGGCTCTTTGAAGTCACAAATACATCGACATTCAATTTTTCAGCAATTCGCTTTTGAATGCTAGGGCGTTATTTGCATATTTTGAAATGTGAATGCTAATCATTGGACTCTTTTGAATCCCCCCCCCCTTTTTTGTTCCTGCTTTCTGTTTTTAAATATAACGGCATGAATTTAAGGAAGACAAACATGTTGTCCTTGTTGCCAACAATGATGCAGCTAATCAGTGATGTGACAAACTGTCACTCTTTGTAAAGGAAAACCAGTGAGGCTCTGAAGAAAGGCCGGTTCCATACCACGTAAACAAGCTGGCTTTTCTTCTCATAGGACGGTCCTAATTCAGCATAGCGATCCTTAACAGACAGCCATATTCATTTGGATAATAAAACTTCTTACTTGCATAAGCTTTGAAACATCCATCGGGCACTGGGAAGCTGAACGCGGGATGTATAGAAGATTATTTATTATTTTTCTGGTGACTTTCCTAAGGGAAATCTCCGAGGAGGCTTCCATGGAGTATTATGATGTAGCCAGCCAACCCAACACCCGGAGGGAGATATAGAAGAACCTTGACATAACCTATTTTTAACCATGCCTCTGGCCATTCTGAATTCAAGTTTATAGGTGAACATGTCAGGTAGTACATGAAACAAAGCTGACGACACATTATATTCATCATAATTCTGTCCTGGTACATTTTATTTTTTTCCCAACCTTTGTGATTTAAAATCCCATGACATTCCTTCAAGGTGAAATTCTACCGGAATTTTCAACAAGATTAGTTTGTTTCAAGCCAAAATAAATATTATTCGGGTTCAGAGAAACTTCAAGAAGGCACCAATAAATGGGATGAAGTTCACGTAGATGCATGACAACAG
Source organism: Galago senegalensis (assembly GCA_963575145.1). Taxonomy (NCBI): domain Eukaryota; kingdom Metazoa; phylum Chordata; class Mammalia; order Primates; family Galagidae; genus Galago; species Galago senegalensis. The sequence goes on from CAUYTI010097561.1 coordinate 9,899, forward strand.
TCTGCACTTAGCTAAAGTACCTATACTTTTTTAAAAAATCAATGAAATAATTCAACTGCTTTAGTGATTAGCCATACATTACATAGGCAGCATTAAAAATTGAGTCCTCTCCCAACGCCAGTCTGCGAAAGCATTGTTCTTTAAGTGTATGTGAATATCATAATTATTTTATGATTCCATCTTTAGTTCTTTCCAATATAGTAAATTCAATTGACCATGAAATGAAATTTCATAGTCAAAATGCCTCCTTTACACTTTTTTATAGCAGCAATAACAGTTTTATAGCTTTAAGGCAAGGTAATTCATCAGATGTTTAATTTAAAGGCAGATTCTTATATTATTAATAAATGTTTACCAATTTAATGAAGTACACATTTTAGCATACATTATATGGTCTTTTAACTAGTGCTACAGCTTAAATGAGCCTCTCTGAGCACCTATGAAAAATGGCCAACCCTGGCACACTCCCTTGGTGAGTAAATACACCCTTTTTATTTTCAGACACAACATGGCAAGCCTGGCTCCAGAGGAACAGAGGAGTAGAGTCCTCCGTCCCAGTGTCAAAGGGATAAAAACGTAAGCACGTCCACAGGAAACCGTCATTTGTGCTGCTGAGTAGCGTTTATGACTACTTCACTACCATTTCCTGACTGCTCACCGCAGTCTTTCCTCACAGAAAAAGTAAAAATAAAAACCCCGATGTTCAGCTCAAAACACAAAAGATCACAAGCAAGGAAAATTATGTTGCCACCATCCTATTTAGGAACGTAATCTCCTATTTCCGAGAGCACATTGATTCTTTGCACCGCTAATCCCCTACGTAGTTTCCAATCATATATTGTTATCTGGGGAATTAACTATGAGACCAATAAACATCCCTGACATGGTCCTGACGTGTAAAGAAGCATGTGAACAAGCACAGGATTGGTTCTGTTGTTGTTGTTGTTGTTATACCAACACATCTGTTTCATCTTATCAGGGTTTGTTTTTTGTTTTTTTTTTTAAAGCACTATACACTATTAATCTTGTTTTAAAAATGTCTGCTGAGTGCCTCACCTAGACAGACACAATGAAAAATGTACTACGATGGAAAAAAAACCAATTCCAGCAGAAGAGTTTAAAATCCTTAAGCAGATTTGCTCTGGTGATTGCCGACTATAATTGCATGCTAAGAAAAATAGAACCCAAATTATTGCATTAGTAATCTTGCTTCTCTGGAGTGTCTTATTCAATGTTTATGACAATAAATAAGACAATTAGGTGCATTTCACGCAATAACCCCTACTATATTTTCCTCTGCTGGTTAGAAGCAATTATTTTTCTCTCTTTGTGTGTATCACAGTTTGATATTTCATTTGAGGTAGGAGTAAATCACGGACCATGAACATTATGTTATAATCCAACAAATTCAAAAGACCTAGGCACTTCCTAGCCCTTTTGATAAGGGCTTCCGTCTCTAAAATCTTGCTTGGGCAAACAAACGTTCAACTCTGGGTTAAACCAAAGGCAAGGGTAGATGGGCCACATCCAAACCAATGAATCAAACTTCTTAAAAATCATTTCAACTCAGCAGAACCTTGTTGGGTCATCCTCTCTCAGGTGACCACTGGCCAATCTCATACCCTCTTGGTCAGCACCTATATCTAAAGAGTAACAAACCACATGTCCACCAGTAGACCAGCAAGAGCATAGGACCCGCGGGTCTATACCAGGATTAATGTAAATGATACAAAAATACTTTTAAGCAATAAATGTGGTGCCTACCATATGCACCCCACTGCTGTGAAGCACGCCATCTTGGTCCACGAGATTTCTTGAGATGGTAATGGAAGGGAGGTCCAGGCTTTGAGGGGGAAACTGGGGTGTGAATTCATTTCCCTGGGAAGGCAATGGATCACTGAGGGCTTGAAAGGGGAGCAGGACATCCGGCATGCCCAGGGCGGGGTCGGACTCTGGAGGCGGTGTGATTGGCGGGATTTCAAACTCCTCGTCTCCCAGGCTTGGAGTATGGAAGGTTTGCTAAAAGGAAATAAAATAGAGATATCTTCATATGCCGTTCCTGTATCTCAGTCCTCCCTCGGAGGGAAAGAGACTTCACATGAAAACACTGTGTATCTAGGCCAAATATTTATTCCTGGAATGAAAACATCTTAAACACAGCTTTCCATATATAAAGTTTTGCTGATCATTCTGATTAAAGATTTAAGTCTCATTATCATATGGTTTTAATGGAGTATCAGTATTAACAGTTTTTTAATGCGCACTTAATTAGCAACATCTGTCTTTGTTGTTAGTTGGAGAACATAACAAATTGCCACTTTATTGATATGTTAGTGAAACAGCTCAAACCGCTGACACCACCCACACGCTCCATAAAACTCTGACAAGTTCGTGGTGCACGCACACGCACAAGTTAATCCAGAAATGAACATTACACACGTTTACTTTCTGACACAACATACAAAGCAAGGAATATGACGTGTGTGATCTGCTTTTTAGATTTCCTTATGGGCATATTATCAAGGACAACAAATTCTTCTTCTATGGAAACTGTTACTTTGTAAATGCAACACTTCATATAAGGATTACCTTTGCTTATTTAAAAAGGTGCCAGAGCTTTCATCTAAACTATAAGGAGGGTTATTTTCTTTCATATGAACATTTTAATATGGATTTATCAGGATTTTTTTTTTACCAGTCTTTAAAGACTAGAGCACAGAGCTATATTGATACACCTATTATTGATATTATAGATACTAACTACATTGGTGTTGCTCATTTACTTGGATAAGTATTTTAAGACCGAAGTTAATTTTAAGGCATTGTTTTTCTCTTTTTCTCCTCCTCCACTACAACGGAGATTCTTTTTTTTTTTTTTTTTTTTGCAGGTTTTGGCCTGGGCCAGGTTTGAACCCACCGCCTCCCTTATATGGGGCCAGCGCCCTATTCCTTTGAGCCACAGACACCGCCCACAGCTGAGATTCTTAAAGGCAATGTTTCAAACTAAGGCCTAGCAATGGAAATCAGGGCTGCAGAGATCAATCACATTAACCATCTTTCTTAAAATAGAACTTGGATTTTGGGGGGAGGGGGAGAGAGAATATCACGGTCTAGGATATTTTTTTGGTGGCGTGAAGGGTTGGGAGACCACTCAGGTATTTTTTATCCCTCGCTCAGAGGGTCAAAGTTAGAGTTCATTTATTATTAATGGTATTTGAAAGAATGAACGGGTGTAAGATGGTCCGGGAGCTGTTATCAGTTAAGAGGAGTAAAGAGGGCTGAAAGTCATCATTCTTCCAATTATCCATCATGATGTCACGGAACAACCACTTAAGAGAAATGAGACATGAACTCCAGAAGAGAAGAGCAAGCACCACCACCACCACCAGAAAATCCTCTTCTTACATACAGAACCTGTCAGATCTTATCCGTATCTCGCCACAAAAAAAAGAGGTCACCAGCTCTGGCAGTCTAGGACAGGACAACTGAACATCCAGAAATTCTTAGCAGATCCATAGCCACAGAACACGGCAGCATGATAACACATTTGAAAGCTAGAATAAAATAGTGGGTTTTCTGACATACGCATTCTGATAATGACCCCCCCAAAGATGTCAATTTCTAACTGTGGTGCCCTGAGTTCTCAAACACAAAGGGCTGAATTGGCCGCAAACGTGGTTGGCTAATGAACGTAACCCTATGGCTGCGTTCGCCGTTATCTTGGCACTAATGTGGTCTAGTAACAGATGCAACTGTAATTTGTGACTCATTTGCTCCCCCATTACTGCTTAATGAAATCTAACATATCACATTAACAATACGGATAAACGCTCATCCCTGATATGTGGCATTTGGCTGTTTTCATTACCACTGTAATTAACACTTGAAATATTATTTCAATAAATATTTAAAGTACTTTAAAAATGGTCAGGGTAATCATGACACAGACAGAAAACATAAAGCTAATGTGTGAATTTCAAACTCTGAATATCCCAGTCCCTGTGGCCGTATCTGCAGGACCGTATCTACCTGCAGGGAATCGGTTTCAGGCACAATTTAGACTTTACCACATGCAAACCCAAACTCTTCCTGAATGAGTTGGCACTCATTAAAATGTTAAAAAAGCAAATAAATTTACTTTTCATGCAATGATCGGGAAATTAGGCACACGCTATAATGCAGCATTAACATTTACTTGGGCTTTATTTTTTGTTCAAGAAAAGATCTACAGAGAAATCATTATCCGAGATTACCTCTTACACTCGAACATAAACCATATCTTACGTGAGGCAGTCACAATTGGGAAGGTTTTCATTTTTATTTTTGTTAAGGACTAGAGAGATGTCTTATACATAATATGTCCCTATGGTATGATTTAAAAAAATTAATTCTACATTAGAATTTAGTGTATTACTATATCCTAACCTAATAAAGCAATGTAATAAAATCATACTATATAATCAAGAAAATGCTAAAATTTTAAACTACTTTAAAAAGAGGTAACCCATTAAATATAAAGTTAAGCATTCCTTAGAGAAAAGAGGGACTTCAAACACTGGATAGCTGAGATTATAAAAATAGCCACATATGGCATCAACGGAAAAGGGACACAGACTTTTGTAACTATGCCATACGACCAATATCAGGCTCATCACTTAGAGTTTACGGGATTATTTTTTACAGATATTGACTTTTCAGTGTTTACCTTGAACTTGTTAAAGTAGTCTGTACATGGTTAAATACCATCTGTACTGAAATGTTCAAAACATTTGTTCCTTTTGATAAAAATGCAAATCTGGAGAACTGTTGTATCAACATAGAACAGCCAATGTCTGACACGGTGAATTATCACAGCTGGAATTAAATTGTCTCTGAACAGCTGCTGGCAGTAGAGCTTTCATCAATGTTTGATTCAAATGTAGGGGAAAAAAAATCGTACAGAATGAAACATCATGTTGTCCTTACAGATGGGGTTTGTGATCATTATCACAAACAGCACAGCACCCAGTGCCAAACAGTATTCCCTTATCTGAGCTGTCTTCCTGCTTAGAGAGATGATGGTCACTATAAAAATGAGGAATCCAGGAATACCCTGAATTCCTGATTCCCCATTCCTTCTAATAATTTCTCAAAGCTAATTTCTTTCCTCTCACTTGCTTCCCTTTACCAAGATCATTTACGAAGCCATTATTATTTTCATTCTCTGGGGTCAAGCTAGTTCAGTTTCCTATATTTGAATGTATCTGGAAAATGAAGACTTTTTATTACTTGGACCCGCCAGAGAAAAAACGTTCCATTTGGGCCAATTTCCCTTCTATTTGTTCTCGTATTGGAATCTTAAGTCTCACACCGTCTACTGTTTTTAGGAAACCACCGTCTTAATCTAATACCTCCTCAAGATGGAGGTTTTTCTGGATGGCAGACCAACGGGACCAGATGACAGTCCTAAGTCTGTCACAGCAAATGCAGTGACACTGGTGACAAGGAGTCGTTTGTTCCACCTGCACTGGAATAAAGAGAAGACAGACCCAGAGCCCAACATGGCGCTGTGCTTGGATTCCGTCACCCCGTTTCCCCAGCTGCAGCCGTGCCGTGGAGCAAGCCCACGGATTCATTCATTCATTCAATAAATATTTGCTGAGCATCCACCACTGCCTGGCACGGGACTAGGCCTGGGGGTGTCTAACAGTAAATAAAGCCCTCATTTCGCATCACTCCACTAAGGAACTCTAACCTTGTTCCGTCACGTACATTCCCAAACCATGGCCACTTCACAAGCTCATCCCTAAAGACGGGTGAAGTTAAAATACCTTCAAAGTCGCTTCTAGCCTCGTTTCCAAAGTGACCCCTTATCTGCTTCGATATCAGTACAGTCTGCGAGTTATCTCTTAACACACTCTCTGACATGTTTATTTTTGTTCGTCTATCTGTTTTTTTTTTTTTTCATCAAGAGGTTTGTATGAAGTGGTTAACATTAGTCCCAGCCTATGGACCAGAGGTAAAGGCTTGCCAGGTTACTTTCTTTTCCAACAGGCTTTTCTCATTTCTCCTCCAAAGTCGTCACCTTGTACCACATTAGAGAGAGAGAGAGATAAATTCCATACTTTGCTTTTCCCTCCAAGCCCATTCTATTATCTAAGCAACGCACAAAACATGAGCAGACACATTAGGACAGACACCCACCTCGCTGGCAGCAAAGAAGGCGTTGTTTGCCTCGGCCATATTCATGTAGTTGTTATTATTTCCAAACTGAAAGAAAACAGATTGTTTTATGTCAATACGAGGCACGATAAAGAATTCGGGCTGTGATTTGGAAACTCTGGCGTTACAAGATGAAAGGGGGAGGAGGGTCTCACTCAGACCAAATGCAAAATCGGACCGGGGTTTCAAAGCACCAGGCCAGACTATCGTGGCAAATTCAGCTCGGAGTTAAGCTAACTCGATAATTTCTAGAAAAGAGTTTGGTTTCTCATCAAGACCAGCAGTGAAGGAAGAGGATTACTAACATTAGGCCCACTGGGCACAAGTGTGTGTTGAGCTGGCATTTGTCAGAGGTCAGAAGGAAAAGAGTTTCTAAGAAAACCACCTTGACACATTTCAAAGCAGGCTGGCATTTTATAGCTAACTTTTCAAGAACAGATGTCACAAGTGCAGGGAGGTTAAAAATGTGAATTAAAGGGAACGAAATTCAATTCCCAGGACTCAAATGGTATTTTCTAGTGAATGGGGTGTGGCATGAATATAAATAAATAATAAGACTAAAGAATATTTTTTTAAAATTCTCCAAACAGAGCTTAGAGCGCTATCTATATCCATCAAAGCTGCTGAAAACAGTGATATTTAATCTCTCAATGTAACATTAAGTGCAAAGAGGTTTAAAAAAGAAGCGAGATCCTATGAACACAGCAATTTTTATTTCATTCCCTAACACAATGGCCCATTCACAGCATCACAAATAAGGCTGTATCAGCACTTCAGACATAAGCTCTTTACTTCTAGGGACCTGTTATCAAAATGTAAAACTTGGACTTGGGCAGAAATGTATTTTCAGGTTCAAATGGTCTAACTAGGCACGTTTTGTTGCTTTAAACACTCTGTTATCAGTCCGGCAATATGGAAAGGTCCTGGGAGCATAATTATCTAAGAGCTGCATTATTTTCGTGATTTTTAAACGGTGAAAGAGTGTCCTTTTTATACAACGTATTATTTTCCTTCCTTTGATGCATCAAATAAAACATAAGCTTTGGTCGCCAAAGGGGAAGGTGTATAGATCTGTTTTCTAACATAAATAAATCTGGTAATTATTTAAAGTGCAAGGTTCACTTTCCCCAAGAAGAGAGAGAGAGAGGGATGGATGGACAGATATGGAGAAATAGGTAGGTACTTAGGTTCGCAGATACATCGGTAAGTATAGAGAATAAATAGAATTTATATAGAGATGCACAGATATGGAAGACTCACATGATCCTCCTCTCAATAACCCAACAAAACCCTTGTTTCCAGGGGGCTCTCAACCCTGACTCTGGATCTAGAGGACTCACCGCACAGAAGCGGGACTGACGTGCTACATTTTATCACGCCAGGGATCCAAGAACTAAGCAGGATTTATACGAAAGACTCTAATGGGTCCAGAGCACTGTTACTGTCTACAGAAGCTCAGCTCCACTACGGAAAACACACACACACACACACACACACACACACACACTGTGTGCCACCAGAGAAGCTCTGTGAACACTCAGATCCCTGGAGTAAGTATCTTTAAAAGGATTTCTGAAAGATGTATTTGTTAGCACTTAAGACCTTTATATGGCTCGGCGCCTGTAGCTCAAGTGGCTAGGGTGCCAGCCACATACACGGGAGCTGGCGCGTTCAAACCCAGCCCGGGCCTGCCAAACAACAATGATAACTCCAACCCAAAAATAGCCGGGCATTGTAGTGGGCACCTGTAGTCCCAGCTACTCGGGAGGCTGAGGCAAGAGAATCACTTACGCCCAGGAGTTGAGGTTGCTGTGAGCTGTGACGCCACGGCACTCTACCCAGGGTGACATAGTGAAACTCTGTCTCAAAAAAAGAAAGATCTTTATCTGGTTTCTTTGAAGACATGTGATATCCAAAATGCATGTGTGTTTTGTGCCTATGAAAACACACACACACATATTTTCACCATTTTTCTATAATGTTAAACACAGGCAACTTTGTCCTGAAATGCTTGATGTATTAATGATGCTAGAATTAAAATCTCATGCCTCCCATCAAAAGTTCTTTTTGGATATTTATAAGAACCCGGGCTGCCAATGTGTATCACCCATGGACCAATCCTGGCCCCTCAAACCGCCTAACAGCCTGTATCACAACGTTAACGTTATTTAAATGTAGGTTTTGTAGGGAATTAGAAAACCATTTAAAGCAAACAGCTTATTATCAGAGAGTATTTTTTTTTTTACGATTAAACTCACTTATTATCTAATAGCACCTAAAACAACAAAGAAAAATAAAATGGCTATTAAACTAAGGGCCTAAACAATTCAAAAAACAAATTAAGCTTAGAGTGAAATAAGAACTGGGTTAGAAATCCTCTTCTGAACAGTTAGTATGCGAATGTAATTACTGAAGAAACTACAGCTAATCAGCTGTGAATTGTATCCATTAATTAGTATTTGCCCTGGAGAAATGAGAAAAATCAGTAACAACATTGGCACCACCACCGAGCGCTGATGAAGGCGAGAGCCGACCGGCGTTTAGTCAAGCAGGTGGCTCCAGCGGTCCACGTAATTTGAAAAGCTCTCACCTGAAGTACAGAGCTGGCGTTATAAAGCCCCTCTTGCATATCTTTTGTATCTGTATAAGGCCTTAATTAATGGCTTTTAATTTGGAAACACTCACCCATCCGGCGGGTACAGTTATAAGTCATTTCCAAAAAAGAAGTAAAGGTTTCTACTCTGTTTGGGGTAAAATATCCCCTCTGAGTTGGCTTTACATATAGACTTGTTGCTGTCAATGGTCATTCTTCTGCACAGGTACCTGGAACTCTGGTTCAGTGTGGTAAAGTAATCGGATAAAATACAGGACACCCAGATAAATCTGACTTTTAAATGACCAGCAATTTTTTTTTTTAAGACAAGAGTCTCGCTCTGTTGCTCAGGCTAGAGTGTGAAGGGGTGATAGCAGCTGACAGCAACCTCCAACTCCTGGGCTCAAGTGATCCTCCTGCCTCAGCCCCCTCCTGAGTAGCTGAGACTACAGGGGCACATCACCAATGCCCAGCAATTTTTTTCTATTTTTTTGCAGAGATGGGGTCTCACTCTTACTCAGGCTGGTATCAAATTCCTAGCCTCCAGTGATCCTCCTTCCTCAGCCTCCCAGAGGATTAGAAGTGCAGGTGTAAGCTACCACACCCGTCCAAACTTATTTTTTAGTATAATTAGAACCAGACCCTATAGGGGACATACTTATGCCTAAGATATATTTGTTATTTATCTGAGCTTCAAACTTAATTGGGTGCTGTATATTTTTATTTGCTAAACCAGGCCACCCCGCTGTGATAGTTAAGCAGATCAGAATGAGAGATGTTACTTTGCATTTGATTAGCTTATCTCTACTGACTTTATCTTATAATGTGACCTAGGAATCCTGCTCATTTGTTGTAAGAACAGATCCGATTCTGAGAGAAAAAGTGCCCCTTTGGGGCAGATCTCTAATATAATGACCTCAGGACGATTAAATTTAAGTGAATTGTATACAATTAAATTTACTCTATGCTCTAAGAGACGGTGACATCGGTAAACACATTACATTATAAAAACCGTCTAGGTCCATGGGGAAAGGTCCTTAGCTGTGTTCACTACGGTCTCCGCCATGAAGTAACAATGCCTGGCTGGAGTACTGGAAACACTCTGGTATTTGTTGAAGGGAAGAAGGGAGAAAGGTTAATGACTTTGAACTTACGTGCCCCCTAATCACGCATCCTAACTGGAGTCATTTACCACTTACTTTTTTGTGATAATAAGCATTTAATCCAGTGAAGCCCTCTACATCCTTTATTTCATTTCATTTTCCTAAGTGAGACTAAACATATTTTCCTATCAACCAGTAAGATAAATATAACTTTGGCCGGGCGTGGTGGCTTACACCTGTATCCTGGAACTCTGGGAGGCCGAGGCAGGTGGATTGCTTTAGCTCAAGAGTTCGAGACCAGCCTGAGCAAGAGTGAGATCCCCCTTCCCCTCCCTGCCCCTGTCTCCACTAAAAATAGAAATATTAGCCAACTGTTGTGGCCCTCTCCTACAGTCCCAGCTACTTGGGAGGCTGAAGCAAGAAGACCTCTTGAGCCCAAAAGTTTAAGGTTGCTGTGAGCTTTGATGCTGTGGCACTCTATAGAGTGAGACTCTGTCTTAAAAATATATACATAAAAATACAGTTTTATCCCTATTTTATAGATGAACAGACTGAGGCTTCTAGGCGGCCAAGTAATTTGCCCAGGATCACGGACTGAACGCTAGACGTCTGGCATCCCACCTACCTCATAATTGCTTATATTTCAACATGCACAAACCTCGACTCTTCCCTTCACTCAGTGATCAATTCAACATCAACTCTGTTATCTACTTTACTCAGAGCAAGCATTTCCCAGAGAGTATTTCAAGGTACCTGAATCTAGTACAAGGCTCCTCCAGAAATGGTCCCCAACCCCGCACATCTGGGGAAAGCTGCCTTGTCTGTGATGTGTCACAATGCCTGCGACAACGTTAAAGGCTCTGAGAAGTTCTGCAGTTCACCCACTTGGCAAGGATTCACGTTCCTGCCCCGTGCAAGGCACTGGAGATAAAATGGAAAGATGACAAGGTCCCTGCTGGGGTGCAGCTTACATTTTTCTTTAAGTGGGAGACACTTAACTCCCTCTCCCCTCTCCAAAAAAAAAGCAATGGGCCACTTCCTATTGTCTCTACTACAACACCCTGTGGGAACACACTTAGGAAAACTTTCTTCTAAGCCGTTTATTAACAATATTCTTTTATTTTTCCCTAAATCTTTCTTATAAAAACATATTGACCACGTTTGGTGACTCATGCCTATAATCGTAACACTCAGGGGGGCCCAGACAGGTGGATTGCTTGAGCTCAGGAGTTCGAGATCAGCATGAGCAGAGACCCCATCTCTATTTAAATAGAAAAACTGGACAGGTGTTGTGGCAGGTGCTGGTATTCCCAGTTACTCAGGAGGCTGAGACAACTCGAGCCCAGGAGTTTGATGTTGCTATGAGCCGCAGCACTCTAGCCTGGGGCAACAGAGTGAGACTCTGTTTTCAAATAAATAAATAAACTAATACATCAATTTTATACTATGGTAAATTTATGCATTTTATGAAGTAACTTAATAAGAATTTCTAAATTGTTCACTCTAACACCTTAATTTGGCCTATCTCCAAACTTTCTAGACTGAAAGTTCAAATTTTCTAAACCCCACTGATCTTCCAAACTTTCTAGGACCCCACGGATGGGCTCCTTCAAAGACCCCCGAATCAACCACATAAGGGATCTTTACACAACTTCAAAAGTCACAAGGAAATAATCCAAATAAACCAAATGAACATGCGGAGTGGTTAATTGCTCTGAAGGCACATAGAAACATCATGTAAGATCTCAACCAATCCCAACAGTTTTTAAGAGCACGTGGATGGGGAAGTGGTCACTGCACGGCCAGGGCGTTTGGCATTTATGAAATGCACGGGTGGTGACAGGTCCTCTCCACTTAGGAGAGGCTCTAATAATAAAGGTGATCCCCAAAGATCCAGTCTCTAAAGATGTCACTATAAAGCAGAACTAAATGGCTCCGCACGTCAAACTTCTGCATCTCAATAATTCCATAAAAGAACATCTTCATTGTCCGTGTAAGTAGTTTTGCTTTTTTTGCTTCTTGATGAGTAATTACAGCCTGGGTAAATGCAATTTATGAAGGACATCAATTAAAAAGGAGCACGGCCGGATTTTTTTAGGAATGTATTCAGGACCATCGTGTCCACGGCCTGTCTGACCATGTGAAATGCCAGAGTAAATTAACGCGGATCGTGAAGTCTGGCTGGCCCGGCAAAGGGTTTGGAAGAAAACTAGAGCAGCCGGGGACAAAAACCCGTCTGTAATCACAAGACGAACCCTTCCGCTTGATGAGTCCACACAACTTCATTTTCCCTGAAATTATTTTGACACCATGTGAAGAACCGTATAGGCGTCTCCTAAAGGAGTAATAACTACAGGGTCCCAAACAGCCAAATGGCACAAATTTACTCCTAAAAATAAAAAGATAATCCTTCAAATTCCCTTTTCTTTTTTTCCTGTTAGATTGGTCAGTAGGCGCCATGCAACCTGATGGCTCACTAAGGACACCTGTCAAGCTGCTCACAGAGATCCACTGTGCCATTAGGGACGGGGGTGCCGAGAACACTGAAAAGGCCGCTCACTTCCAAAGCCTCCCGGGACTCCCTGAAAGAGAACTTCGGAGGGATCACCGAGTTCCAACCACTTCCAGCAGTGGTCATCTGTGTCACCATATATAAGCCCAAAGGAGTAAAAACCAGCCCAGGGCAATAAGAACACGGGGCGATCCTGGGTGGGTCTGGAGAACCCCCATTAGAAGACCAAGAATGACCTCATGAGTAAAGACAGTCTGTATCAAAGGGCAGGGGTCAACAGTAGTCTGGAAACAGCAGACTGGAAACAATGGGCTCGGGTGGTGCCTGTGGCTCAAAGGGGTAGGGCGCCGGCCCCATACGCTGGAGGTGGTGGGTTCAAACCCAGCCCCAGCCAAAAAACTGAGAAAAAAAAAAAAAAGAAAAAGTTAATTAAGATAATGAAGACAGGGTGGCACCTGTGGCTCAAGGAGTAGGGCGCCAGCCCCATATACCGGAGGTGGTGGGTTCAAACCCCGCCCCGGCCAAAAAAAAAAAACAATGGGCTCCAAGGTGTAATTCTGGAATATAGGTAATTTATATACACACACACACACACAATTCTGCTAACAATGTATGTACAATTATGTGTTATTCTTTCTCTATGTAGAATTCTACATATAGAATTCCATGGCTCGGCGCCTATGGCTCAAGCAACTAAGGCGCCAGCCACATACACCTAAGGTGGCGGGTTCGAATCCCCAGCCCGGGCCCGCCAAACAACAATGACGGCTGCAACCAAAAAAAAATGGCCGGGCGTTGTGGTGGGCGCCTGTGGTCCCAGCTACTTGGGAGGCTGAGGCAGGAGACTCGCTTGAGCCCAGGAGTTGGAGGTTGCTGTGAGTGTGATGCCATGGCACTCTACCCAGGGGGATAGCTTGAGGCTCCATCTCAAAAGAAAAAAGAAAAGAAAAGAAAAGAAAAGAAAAGAAAAGAAAAGAAAAGAAAAGAAAAGAAAAGAATTCCACGCACACATGTGTAATTCATGCTGCCCCACGTTCTACAAGCTCCTAGATGACCATCTCCTGAGCCGCAGACACAGCATCCCGCCATCTACAGGACATCATGTGGGAATCAGAAGGCATCACAGTCTTTCCCATTCCTTCGGTGGGGAAGTCACTCATTTCCATGATTAAAGTAAAAAATACTCTTGAAGCTCCTCCTTCTCAAGAGGGTCTGTTGGCTTTTCATTCCAGTTACACTCAAGGACGGAAGACCACTCTCCCCCACCTCCTTGGACCACCCAGGCCCAAGCCATCCATCCCTTCCTGGACCTCTGCAGCCACCTCCCAGCAGGGGCCTTCAGCTCCAGGCCCTACCATACTACCCAATGGTCTATTCTCAGTGCAGAGCCAAAGTAGCCCTTCAAAAATCTCCACCAGACCAGGGCACTCCTCTGCTCCTCAGAATGGCCTCAGGTTCTTCTGTGACCTCGTAGCTAGCGCTACTCAAGCCTGCTGGCCTCCGTGCCTTCCTTCAACACCCCAGACAGTCCCACCTCAGCACCTTTGCACCAGTGGTTTCTTCTGCCTGGACTGTTGTCCCTGCAAACGTCCCCAGGGTTCACTCATCCCCCTCCTTCCCAGTTTTTCCTCACATGTCACCTGGTCTCTAAAGACCCCATCCAAGTTCTCTGCAACCCCCCTCCACCTCCAGGACTCTCCAGCCCTCTTACCCGACTCTATTTTTCCATGAACAATTCATGAAACGTAATATAATTACTGCCTTTCTCCCCTCACTAGAAGACAAGCATGTTTTGTCCATCTCCCACACTGATGTCCCAGTTCCTACTTCTTACTATTAGTAGATAGACGTGTAGTAGGGGTTCAGTCAGCCCACATACATTCCTGGAGGTGAAACGATGGTACTCAGAATTGCTCTCTAGCCCCAGCAGGGGTGAAGGCTAAACTTACCTGCTGCCCTCTGAAGGTTTGCTAAAATCAACTCACAAAAGGCAGATTAATTGGAGAAAAGGCATACACGTTACCGGATCACAGTTCTACATGACTGGGAGCCTTCAGAATGAAGACTTGAGCCCCCTACTCCCCGGGGGATGCAGAAGCTTTCCTGCTTACCCTTTCTGTGGTTACAGAAAGAGTGGGGGCTTGGACCTGGCTAATCAGGTTACACAGAGGGCAGAGGAGGAATTCTGCTGAGGGGGGTTCTGTGGAGGGAAATTTGACCTTGGACAAGGCCCGCTGGGCCTGCAGAGCTAATAATGGTTTGTGACTAATATTTGTTTAGGTTTGTTGACAGACGTTAGTCTTCCTTTCTGTGATATGGGCTCAGTTAATGAGAACTCCAGGAAGGGCCTGGAAGTTAACCATTTATGTCTCTGGTAGGGCGGGATATTAGGCCAATAAGGGAACTTCGGAGAACACCTTTATGCTTTTGGGGGAGAGACGAGAGATTCCTTAGAGAGAAATTAGGCTTTTTCTTCCATTCAACAACTGTACAACACGCTACGTTTGGGGGTATCGGCTTCTGAACCCCGACATACATCAAGACACAGGATATACCCTTGAAATTCAAGGGCACACAGGAAGCCCAGGAGGTGCCAGCCCTGGTCCCTCCCCAGAGCACATCTGTGAGGAAAAGTGGTAACAGGAAGACTTACATATTCTATGAAAGTAATTAAATCCTAGAGATACCTAGCTAGAAAAATTCTTTATTCTAGACAATGCACTAACCTTTTAAAAGAAAAGATACAGAGGCCTAGGTGGATGGGGTGGTCAGGGATGATCGGCCCAGGAGGCTGAATACAAACTACGATGAACCCAGATCCCAGCCTGCAGAGAAACGCTGGGAGAAGGGAACCGGCAGGCTAAGGTCGCAGGAGCAAGGATCCGAGTGTTAAATCTGACAGCAGATTGACTGCAATCTAGACTTTACCTTACAAATGTGAACGATGTAACCTCATCCTGTGGACCCTCAAATTAATCCAAAATAAAAAAATGATAAAATAAAACGTTTTTTAAAAACTACAGTCTAGGTCAGGATTTCTCAGAGTGTTATGCCAGGGACCACCGAATAACCAGAGGCCTCCTCAAAATGCAAATTACCTGATCCCCACCCTGGGTTTACTGTCTCAGCATCTCTAGGCAGTGGGACTCTAATCTCTGCATTTTTAACCAGCTTCTAAGGAACGCTAAAGCACACTCATATCTGAGAACTAATAGCCCAGCTCATTTTAGACCCAGGGGGTGAACATTTCCTTTTTTAAAGTAAACTTTTCCACAGTCGTATGGGAATGCTGATGGAGCACACGCTGTCTCATCTATACCGATCAAGGCTCCACTCACGTATTTACAATCTCTTCTCACCTTCTTTGTTTGCAGGAAAACGCAAACATTTGGGAGGTGGTGACCCACCCCCCCCCCCTTACCCTTGTCAGGAGGAGAAAAAGATGGGAACTGTGAGATGGGATGGAGCAGGAAAGACAAATTCCACTGTTGGTTCTCTCAGCAAGTTCCGTGGACCCACACGAGTAACAACAAACAGTACCTAACCATATGGACACGACTCAGACACGGAGGCCTTTGGATTTCCATGATCTGGACACATTGGAGTCTGTGAATCGCACAGCCATCTGGACGAGTTTAAAGCGACAAGGGGGAAAAAAACCCTCTCAAACCCAACTGCACTGGTTTAACATCATAAAAACAAATGTGAGTAGAAAGAGGATACTAAGGGTTCAGAATCAAGTTCTTCTTTTTTGGTTTTGTTTCTTATTTTTAAGCAAAAATGAAGTCGTCTTGGGGATTGGCCCAATACCCAGTTATCACCAGTATTCAAGAGAATGGGAAAAGAAGGGCCCTGTTTGTCCTTAAACAGACACCAACAAAAACATGCCAGTGGTAACACATCCCTCCGCTTGCCAAAACCTTACCAACAGGTAACTGAATCCCTATTGGGTGTTAATTCTTAGGATGTATGTGGGGACCATAGACGTACAGAAACAGAAGAGTCAAGTGTTGATTTTAAGGGACAACTTAGTTGGGGGTGATGAGAAAAAAAAAAAGATCAGGCCAGGCATGATGGCTCACACCTGTAATCCCAGCACCCTGGGAGGCCGAGGCAGGTGGATTGCAGACATGTCTGAGCTAGAGCGAGACCCAATCTCTAAAAATTGCTAGGCATGGTGGTAGGTGCCTATAGTCCCAGCTGCTCGGGAGGCTGAGGCAAGAGGATCACTTGAGCCCAAGAGTTTGAGGTTGCTGTGAACTGTGATGCCACAGCACTCTACCGAGGGCAACAACATGGGACTGTCTCAAAAAAAAAAAAGGTATCAAACTAAGGGCCAAGTTGCTGGCAAAGAGCAAGTTCAAGAGAAGGGGCCACAGAAGAATGGCTTCTCAGAGGACCAAGCCTCAAACCAAGAAAAGGTGGCAGAGGAGACTTCAGCCAAGAGCAGGGAGCGGGTAAAACGCAGACTTCACTGTGCCCAAGCTCTGTTCAGAGACCAAAGCAGAGCGTGTCCGCCTGCAGGAGAGGGAGGCAAGCTGGGAGAGACAGCAGGTAGCCAGGCCCTGGTAGGCCTTGAAGGCCAACCTGAATATTTCAAAATGTATTAAAATAGGGATGTCAGGAAGGAGTTTGTTAGAGGGAGGAGGGTGCAGAGAGAGAAGTAAAACCCAGGCTTGAGCACAGAAATCATCAGAGACGTACAAGGTCAGCATTGAGAAAGACTGGGGCAAGGAGCCTAGTGAAAAACAGGTCAAGGCTGGCAGGAGTCTGCCAGAGTCTGGGGCGGACAGAGGCCACAGCAGGAAGAAGGAGACTCGGGGTGCCCCTCACCCCGAGTCAGACCAGCTGGCTGCAACTTCCAGTCCCACCACCACAGCAGCCGTGGGATGGCAGGCAAGCTGCCCTGCCTGTCTTAGGAACAAGTTCCAATCCCAGCTGAGCTCCTGGCTGGCTGTGTCACCCTGCAGAACTGTTGGCCTCCACGTGCTTCACTTTCTCCATATAGAACACGGGGATAATATGCTCTTATATTCACCTCGTTATGGAGGTTTTGAGGATCAAATGGGTTAGCACATATAAAGCCATTTTTTCTTTCTGTACTAATGGCCCAGATGACATTTCAATGAGTCACACAGAGACCAAAACAGACCAAGTGTATCTGCTTTACAAACTGCTCTGGTTTAAATGGCTGTGCTAGAGAGTTTTACTACTAAAAAAAACTCCAGTGGCTTCTCAAAGATACTTAAAAGGCCAACTCGCTGGTCCAAGCACTGCCTCCTTCTCCAAATTCCCTGCTAAGAGGGCTGCTCCCGTGGCTCAGCTCCAGGCCCACGGCACTGGCTGCCCCTCTGTGCCCTGCACCTGCCGTTCTGCGTGGCTGAACCACTCCCTCCACCAGCCTGGCTTTCTGTAGGATTCTACTCACTATCCTCTCGGCAGCAAGTCCTCCCAGACGCCTCTGCTAGCAGGACCCGCACTCCTCAGTCTCGGCCCATCCCCTCCTTTATATCTCACTGGATATAAACTCACTGAGCACTGACGGACTCACTGCATTAACTTGTCTGTTTACTGAAGATCTCCACACGAGAACGGACAGTCCATTTGTCTAGTTCAGCTGTGTCCTCTGTCTGACCCATGGCAGGTGCTCCGTATATACCCGGAGAATGCAGAAGTGAGGGGGCCCAGAGAGATCCAAGCCCGAATCCCAGCTACCACTAATGAGCTGAGTGTCATCAGGTTAAGTTGCTTCATGTTCACCAATCTGGACTTCTGTCTCCTCATCTCTGAGGAAGAAGGGGCCTGTGCTGAGTAAGGAGGATGAGACGATACAAACCCCCCAGCAAAGCGTCTCATGTGGAAGAGGCACTGAATAAATGCCAGAAAGTTGAGACTGAGAAGCCTGGGAAGACAGGAATTCAATAAACGGGTCATTAAACAAATCATATATTATTTATTAAGTACCTATTATATAAAAGACACAATAGTAGATACTGGTTTTAAAAATGTGAATAAGACCTACCTAAGAAGAGTTCTAATGGAAAGAGGAACCAGATAGGAACCCACATGACAGGTGCTATAGGAAGGATGGACGCAAAGTGCCCCCCCGGAAAGTCAGCAGAAGGTTTCAAACAAGAGGGGTCGTTCGAGTGGGGTCTTGCAGGATGTGTAGGAGTTTGCCATAAAACAAAAGCACTCTGGCAGAGAAAACTACTTGGACAGAGACCTAATGTCATGAAAGTGGGGCTGGCAGATGGAGAAATGGGAATGCATCATTCTAAGAATAGAAGACAGAGGGAAGGCTGGTGCAGGAACCCACAAGTATAGACTGTGCTTTGGGGGGTGTGTGGCTCGACGTGGTGGTAGAAAGATTGAACACAAAGGAGAAGGAAGACCGGCCCATGATAGCAGGAGACAAAGATTCAGACTGTAATTTCCAGGTGTCTACTCTTTGTATCTTCTACTGTATTTAGCAAACTGGTTGGCATCCCCTATAAAATAACAGCAATTTACAAATGAGATATGACAGCTGGAGCGGTCGCGTGAGTCCAGATGGAAGAAAAAGTTGACCTCTGTCTTTGATATCACTAGATGAAATGGAAAGAACTCTCTATGGCCCAAAAGATAGGTCAGTAACATGCAAATTTCCATTACTAGCGGGACATTCCTTGGTTTTACAAAGGGCTGTGACTCCATGCATAATAAATGCTACTATCACTGGGAGGAATACCAACTTAGCTCTTAATCTGCTGTGGACACCTTAGTGTGAATTAGTATATAATAAGTACTTCCACTGATGTTCATAGCAGGCATCCTCTTTAAGGATGCTCAAGGCTGGGCTCACACTTGTAACCCTAGAACTCTGGGAGACCAAGGTGGGTGGATTGCCTGAGCTCAGGAGTTTGAGACCAGCCTGAACAAGAGTGAGACCCTATCTCTAAAAATAGCCAGGCATTCCAGAGGGTGCCTATAGTCCCTGCTACAGGCAAGAGAATTGCTTGAGCCCAAGAGTTTAAGGTTGCTGTGAGTTGTGATGCTACAGCACTCTACCCAGGTTGACAAAGTGAGACTCTGTCTCAAAAATAAATAAATAAATAAATAAATAAATAAAATAAAATGGAAAAGAAAAGGGATGCTCAAGAAATAACGCCTTGGATAAATAAGCCTCCCCTGGCACTACTTTCCCCACACCCGGGCAAACTGCCTTCTCTTTCTCCAAGCTCCCAGGTGACCGGTGCGTCACTCTACAAGGTGCCAAAATGGTCTATTTTGGTGTCTGTCTCCCTCCTCAACTCCATGGGCACAGAGGCTGTGCCTCGTTGGCCATTGCAACACCAGGGCCTAGCACACAGTCGGTACTCAGATCTTAACGCAGTGGCGTCGGGATCAATCTCAGGGGTACGCGGCGGCTTCAGTGCAGTTAAAGACACATATCACTAAGCCACTTTTCCTGTGCACAGGGCTCAGTCCACATCAAATTCAGGGGACCCACTGCTATGACGGTTTGCCAAAGCACTGTCAAACCTTAAAACAAAATAGAAATAAAAAGTCACGAGATCAAAAAAAATTCTGAGTTATTTTCCTTGTACTACCAGATCGCGTAGTTCCTGCTGCAATCAAATGACGGACGGACGGACCTCAGAGACCTTCTGTGGAAAGCAAACTTCCAGGCCTCTAACGACAGGGTGCAGTCACACCCAGCACCCTTCCTTCCTCAGCCTCCCCGGCATTACTTCTTTCCCATTCACCAGATTTCCAGCGTAAAAAAAGGAACAACAAATTCAGTAAAATGTTCCTCAGTGTTCTTAAAGGAAAACCTTTCAACTAATTACAAAACGTCTTTAGCTCATAAACCAGACTCGACTAACCAATGGTAAAAACACACATTCTCTTATTTCAGTCAATCCCTCTACTTATGATTTAGGATGAACTCCATTCAAAACATCAATGACTTTCTATATTGTCTTCCGTTCCTTCATCTGCAAAGTATAAAACTTAATGCTCTTGAACCACAGCATATTAGTGCCAACATCTAATATGCTAATATGTAGATGCATAAAAAGTCACGCACTGGGTCATAAGTCTGAGGCTTACAGATCAGTGATTCTCTACTGGGGGCATTCCCCCCACCCCAGGGGACATTTAATGACCTCCAGAGAGAGGTTTTATGGACATGACTTCTGGCATCCAGTGGGTAAGGCCAGAATGCTGTTTAACATACAGGAATGCAGGGTGGCGCCTGTGGCTTAAAGGAGTAGGGCTCTGGCCCCATATACCGGGGATGGTGGGTTCAAACCCGGCCCCGGCCAAAAACTGCAAAAAAAAAAAAATACAGGGCAGCCTCCACAAAGAATTATACTGTCCAAAATGTCAACGGGAGCTTGGTGCCTGTAGCTCAAGCGGCTAAGGAGGCAACCACATACACCAGAGCTGGCGGGTTCAAATCCAGCCCGGGCCTGCCAAACAGCAATGACAACTACAACCAAAAATTGGCCGGGCATTATGGCTGGTGCCTATAGTCTCAGCTACTTGGGAGGCTGAGGCAAGAGAATTGCTCAACCCAGGAGTTGGAGGTTACTATGAGCTGTGATGCCACCGCACTATACCCAGGGCAACAGCTCGAGTCTCTGTCTCAAAAAAACTAAAAAAAAAAAAGTCAGAGACTGAGAACCCCTCCTGAGAGATCAATCCCTGCATTAAGCATAGATAGAGATATGGGAAGTGTTTTAAAATAAATATCACAGGGTCACTGCTTCTACACTAGCCAAACCCGTTCTGCGCTCTTCCCTCAAGTGGGCATTACACCGCTGTTGGCTATATCTACTCACAAGATTATTGACGACCACTAAGGATTATATTAAATGTGCTTCAAATACGTATCAATTTGTCCGCTGTCAGCTAATAAAGCCAGTCACTTTCTTTTTTTTTTTCCTGCAAAGGGTAAGTCAAGAAAAATAGTTCAACATGTTCCTTTAAGGTTAACATTTTTTACAAGATCAATAAACCTTTACATTCTTCCTTAAGTAGTATAAGCGACTCGAAGTATTTATTTTCCACTCTCCACCCCATTTGATAAGCCAAACACCTAAGGCCTACTTAGCTCAGAAAGCATCAAGGATAAGAAATTGAGAAGCATCTATCATCTAGAATCACTTCAACCAAACGAGACCACCTATGGGGTCTCCTCATTCACATTGATCATGGCTGCAGTGTAAATCTCAGATACTTGATGAGAGATGATAAGAACGTATGAAACCACTGGCTGGCTACAGCAGACACCTGAGGGCCTGGGTTTTGCGGCAGTGGCAGAGAGCTTTTGCTCACACTGCAAGAATATCTTGATTACATACATTTTTCTGTGATTTTATGATTGCCTGAATTCTGTAGGGACAACTTCTTACCAGATGGGTGATCATATAGCTTTCATTAGTTCTCTGTATTTTACCAGTTATGTTTATCTAAAATATTGCACTAGGAATAAGGCCCACAGAAGGCTCTAAATCTTAGTCTGGGAGGGTCTACAAGCAGGATATGAGGAGATCACATTCCTCCCAACCGACTATCCCCAAACCCGTAACTTCAGATTTTATATTTATGTTGTAAGGAGGGTGTTTTGTTTCCTCAATCTATTGCTTTAAATAGTTTGAGTATTTGGCTAATGGTTTCTTACACGTAACAATCAAATCAAATCCCTACAAAGTGGGGGCCACTAGCTTTCATCTTGAAGACAGATAGCTGAATTCAGTCGCCATGTCAGTGTTAATCGGCTACACAGCTCAGGTTTATTTTAGCGTTCCATAAAAAAGAAACAAAACATGAATTTCAGGATTCCTAAAAATAAGGGAGGCGTTTTATTCTTGGGATCCCGAATAGTCATTCTGTATACGAATGCATTCAAGATTACCTTAACATTGCCTTACACAAATTTAAAAAGATGTGATTATACAGCAATTTATAAGCTGCTCTTCTAAAATCACATATTAAATTTTACTCGCTTCAGCAAAAACCAGATTCTGTTCTAGAAGAGTGACTCAACCGTACTTAGGCCAATCAAGTTGTAAATACGAGTGACCAAGAGGGATACAGATGTAAAAATCTTCCCATGATCACAAAGGGCTATCAATTAGGCTGCATTTGAAGCTGAAAAAACGATAAATACTATCTAAAAATTTATTAACCCTCTTGACGTGCCACAGTTAAAATGTAACACATTTGAGGAAGGAATGTTTGCTTAGAAGCTTAAAAAGGGGGCAAGGGGAGGCATACTACTTAACTTTAGAGTAAAATATTAGAACCTTATTTACAGGGACTTTTACACAAAGTACACATATTACCATACATACTGACGCCATTTATTCCTAACGAAAAAGAATTATTTTTCTCATTGCTACTAGTGGAAGAATATATATATATATATATGGCACATAGGAAAAATTACTACACATTCCGCCGTGCTGGTTAATAACCGAGGGAAAAAGTCGAATCCATCTATAAAGCTGATCTATAAATTTCTTTGGCCATAATAAAAATAAGTTAGAGGTATGATTTTTTTTTAAGAACTGCAGCTGCCTTCATATCAAGATTAATATTGAAAATAAACCCCATGTAATAGGGCCCCTGGGATAAGTAACAGATTCCGTGAGGGATGTCCATATGGCCCTGGCCATAAGCTGCTTCCTTCTCCACTGCGCTCAAGGCACCACACCACGCCCTTCGCAGAAACACCCCGCCTTCAAAGGCGATGCAGATTGACTCCACTGTTTCTTTCATGTTTTAATGACTTTAATAAGATTATAAAGAGGTGAAGTCGAATATTCTAATGCACAACTAGAAAAAAAGGGGAGGTGGTATATATAAAAGGAAAGCTCTCAACATAAAAGATCAGAAACTCCTCCATGGGAAAATAAGCCCTCTAGAGATAGCAGGGAATGTGTTCTACTACGTCCAAGTTCTTGACAAGACGAGCTGAGAAAACGCCAGGTGCTTACCTCGTCCCAGCACTGGGCAATCTGGATACCGCTCCCCTCACTTGCCTTTGGGAAACAGGTGCTCAAATGAAACCCTCGCAGGCCCACCCATCCCGCCACTGGCCAGAAGGGAAGGCTGCTTCCTGCTGCAGAGGACAGTTTGCAGTGCAGGAAAAGCAGAGAGAAAAGGCTCCATTCCTGGTGGAGAACCCACCGTTCCTGCTCGTGGTGGTCACCGCGAACTACACACAGCATGTTGCTTTGGGGAAAATATTAACCAGGGACTCCATGCTCTGACCCTGAAAACCTGACTATGGTGGAAGGTCCAGATAACAACATGGACTCTCATATAGTGGCCACAGTTACTGAAGCAGAAAACGCATTTTTGACACTAAACAAAATGTAATATATTTTAAACGGTGCCTCAAGTCCATCAAACCTTAAGGGCTCCAGTACTTAGAGAAATTTCTCTAACGAAACAAGGTCTTTCCCAAAGAGTTTTCAAGCATCCAAGACAAATATTCTAGAAAGCCTGTCCGTCTCGAATCTGTCAATTTTGTCTTAAACAATTCGTTGGAATGACAACATCGTCATGCTATCATAGAAAACTACGATTTAAAACCATACACAGCATGATAGGATTTTTTCCTTCTTTGGTCTTTCAACGCTTCCCAGCCTCTCTCTCATTAGCAACCAGCCAGCTCTGCAGTCAGAAAAATACGTACTTCTAATAGAACTGCTCAAGGAGGCTCTCCTTAATCTCTATCAGCATAAAAGCACATCAATACACGTTCATAAAAACGGCGCACGGCGATAATCAAATTTTAATGTTCATTTACTCGTTTTGTAACAGATATGTTCTGATTAAAGCTTAAGTGCCAGGAAGTTTGCTGAAGTAGTGAGAACATCCTATGACCCCCCAAAGAAAGAAAAAAGGAGGAGGGAGGGAGGGAAGGAAGAAAAAGGAAATGGTCCCTGCCCACAGGGAGCATCCATCCCACTGCAGGGAAATAAGATAACAATCAAATAATTACAGATGAAAATGAATACAGGGCAGTGCCTGTGGCTCAAAAGAATAGGGTGCTGGCCCCATATGCCGGAGGTGGCAGGTTCAAACCCAGCAGCAGACAAAAACTGCAAAAAAAAAAAAAGAAAAAAAAAGAAAAGAAAAGAAACCCACAGATGAATGTAGCAAGTGCACGAATGTTAAACCTTACCCACCAAGTACGCACACGCCGTGAAAGACAATGGTAGCATGAACTCCGGGGACCCCAGTGGGGAGAAGAGCAAAGACAGGGGAAGTTGAGAAGTGGAAGGATCCCCGGGGTTTTCTTAGGACTGTTTTCCTAAACTAGACTTGACAATGATGAGTCGAGGGAGGGAGGGAGAAGGGGCTGCCCAGACATCGCCGAGGTTCGGGGCTGGCATCACTGGGTATGTGGCAATGCCATTCATCAGCACAGGGACGGCCGAACAGAAAGCAGTCTCTGGGCAGTGGCTGGATCGTGGGTGCATTTTGAACAGGAGGGGCTCCAGGTGACAAGAGATTATTGTTCACAGGCAAGTCTGGGGCAGGTACACAAGGAATTCATGGACGTAAATAGATGAGACCGGGCAGGGAGAAACTCCGGAGTGAGGCGAGGAAAGGTGCAGAGGGGAACCGGGAGGAACTCCAGCATGGAGAGGAGAACCTGGAGGAACTCCAGCATGGAATGACGTGGATTTTTGTCCAGCAAAGAAGCCAGCAGAAGAGGGGCGAGGGGTATAGAAGGGAAGCCTAGAAAGGGAAGGCTTCAGTGGGGAGAGACCACCCATGGGCACTGCGGCAAAGCTTGAAGTACCATGCGGCTGAAATCTGCCTGCCTGGTTTAATAACACCAACGATACTTTGCGCAGAAATCCAAGCGAGGGACAGAAACCGCTGCGCTCAAGGAGCTGGGAAGACAAGCCAGACAGATGTGCGTTTCTGAGCACCATATCCGAAAGAAACTCAGATGCTCAACTCCAGTGCTGGTGGGAGAAGAGACAAGTGGCTGAGAGCAAGACAGGCTGCCGTGGCTAAAGAATAATATGTAAGAAAACACGGTGAGTGCCCACCATACGAGCTTGATTCGTTACGAGGGGGGAGATAATGTGCATCGTGCCCTTAGCATATAAATTATCCCCCTGCAGATAAAGAATCCAAAAACATCTGTAAATGAAAATGCCTTAGAACAAATAGGCAGAAATGATTTTTTTATAATAAAGCTGAAGTTACATCTTTTGGGATTAGTGAGCAGGCCCTGTTCACCTGTGAGCTACGACAACAGCTGTGCGTCCCAGAAACTGCTGTTTTCTGGTAATGACGTGCAGGGCACCAAGTTTATTCCTTGGTCCCACATTGATCACCGTCACAGATGATAGAAAACGAGAAAGAAAAAGATATTCCCTTCATCATGAAAAAACATCAACTTTGCCACTACCCTTTCACTTCCAGGAAATGTCGTGTAAAGGAGATGAGATAGAATTGTTTCCAACCCAAGACCTAATAATTCTGAAACAGGAATAGTTCGAAATTAAACACATGTATTGAGCAAGAAATGCCCCGGCCCCCAATTTTATCCCCCTCCCATATACTTTAAGTATGAGAAATTATCGAGTATGTTCATAAGATAATGATAGCATCTAAAAAAAAAAAAGTCACAGGATTAAAGAATTGTTTCTGCTCTGGGACAACAAATTTGTGAGTCTGAAACTGTCACCGTCCTTTATCTTCTCAATAATGTCTTAAACACAACAGAATCATTCTAGAATTTGTAGTTAAAGTTAATGCATGAAACATTAACTGGAAACTTGAGGAAATTTCTTTTCTTTTTTTTTTTTTTTTGAGACAGAGCCTCAAGCTGTCCCCCTGGGTAGAGTGCCGTGGCATCACAGCTCACAGCAACCTCTAACTCCTGGGCTCAAGCAAGTCTCTTGCCTCCACCTCCCCAGTAACTAGGACCACAGGCGCCCGCCACAACGCCTGGCTATTTTTTGGTTGCAGCCTTCATTGTTGTTTGGCGGGCCCGGGCTGGGGATTCGAACCCGCCACCTTAGGTGTACGTGGCTGGCGCCTTAGCCGGTTGAGCTATAGGTGCTGAGAAACTTGAGGAAATTTCTAATGAAATTTGAAACCACTCCTCAAAGCAATTTGGTTTTGATAAATACTGATGCCTGGCACTTTTAAACTAATGATTTTAATCTATGGAGCAGTGTGAATACCTACAAATCTCCAATTTTTGGAATCAAATATTTAATGACTAGTGGGGAAAAGCCAAGTTTTCGCTGGTTCTGCCATGTGTGAAGAATGAGATTTACCCGCACTGAATCTTTCCTTGGAGGTCCTGTCAGATCTATTACATAAGCTCAAGGTAAACTTCCAAGTACCCAAACCTGAAAACCAGTAACTAACTGCAATTTCCACATATGGATATATCTGTGGATGTACATGGGGAGATATTTTATTTCTCAAACACATCCCACGTCTTCCCAACTTCAGGCCGCCTCCTCCGACTGAAACACTGCCCACCTCCATCCAAAACACGCCTGCCCCCAGCCAGCAGTCCACTGTTGAAACTCCACACATACACACACACACCAAGGTCCAGCACAAACCACCTCTTCCGCACCAGATTGGCTGTCCCCTTCTTTGGAATATTCCAAACTCTTCCGTTCTATCTCTGATGGCACGACCTATCCTGGTAATACCTAATTCATCCTCTGTTCCATCCCCCAGTTCTCTCCAAACTTCTTAAGGGCAAGGACCACCTTGTCCCCCAAGACCCTTTTGTACGACAGACTACAGATGATGCTTTATCCACAGAAGGGATGATCTGCACTTGGATTTAATTTTTCATTCTTGCATAAATCCTTTTTTAGTGGAGAAAGAAATACCAACTGTAGAGAAGAAAAACAAAGGGCACAGAATTAAAGCAGAAGAAAGGATTCACATCTTGACACGGTACTGGGGTTCTATGACGAAGGCCACGAGAAGTCTGCAAATGTACAAGTGTGTACTGAGCGCTCATGATGAGGGTGACACACACACGATCAGTAAGCCCTGGAGACACGAGCACCCGTGAACAGCATCTCCCAACACCTGAGTTATGGATCGGTAGGTTTCTGACTTCAGCAGAGCCTCTCCCAGCTGCCAGCTGGCCCTTGGGACTCCCAGTCCCACCTCACGACAGTAGTGTTACTGAAAAGCTTCACTCCTCAACTCTGTCCCAGGCCCCTCCCACTCCTCCACTAGAGAACCTGGTCCACTACTGAGAAGAGAGTTCTTCCATCCTCACCCCAAACCGGCACCTCCTCACGTTCTTCCACCTGTGCTGAGTCCCACCCACCCCCATCTAGACTTAGTTCCATCAGCTCACCACTCCTGTGACCCTCCAGCTTCTCCCACTGCACTGTTCCCTCCCGCAACCCATCAGAACGTTCAAATCCCATTCATCTGCGGGCACAGGGGAGCAAACACCACCAGCCCCTCTCCCGGGAATCTCTCACCTCCTTCCCACCAGTCCACCAGTGGCGTGTCTGACTCTTCATCTCGACCTTTCTGCTTAGCCTACCTCCAAGCCATCTTCCGCTGTCTACTGAGCTGTGGCTGTTGAGTCTACTGTAGACTGCCCATTACCAAATCCTGTGGACACACCCCCAGAGTATCTCAGTCCCAAATGATCACCGTTCCTCTGACACTTTGAACCATTCCCCTTTGAAAGAGGATTTTCAGCAGGACACGGTGGCTCACGCCTGTAATCCCAGCATTCTGGAAGGCCGAGGCAGGTGAATTGCTTGAGCTCAGGAGTACGAGACCAGCCTGAGCAAGAGTGAGACCCCGTCTCTACTACAAATAGAAAAACTAGACAGGCATTGTGGTGAGCAGCTGTAGTCCCAGCTACTTTGGAGACTGAGGCAAGAGGATCACTTGAGCCCAGGAGTTTGAAGTTGCTGTGAGCTATGATGACCCCATGACACTCCACCCAGGGCAACAGACTAAGACTCAGTCTCAAAAAAAAAAAAAGTACATTTAGTATACTTTTTAAACTGAAAGATAGCCTGCAAGCATTGTTCTCACCAAGACCACTTAAGATGGGATTTCTAATACTCTGCAGTACCTCAGGGCATGGCTGCAGCACAACTGGGAACCAGTTCTCAGTGGGGTTAGCATCCCAGTATGGAGGTGTAACCATACATGTCACCCTCAAAATCCTTCCACAGTTACCCATAAGCAGCTAACTGCAAACTCCTTTCCTCATTGAAGAAAAAGACCATTCACAGACCCGCACCGCCTCACCTACCTGGCTCACTCCCCGTGTCTCACCTCCTCAACTGCTGTGTGCCTCTCTCTGGGACCCTTCACTGTCCCCCTGCAGAAATGCCCCGGGGGGGTCATTTCTTAGAGTCCGATGGTGAGCCCTCCCTCCTCACCCCAGGACCTGCCGACACCAAGGCCTTTTATCACAAAATATGATTGGTTTCTTCAAAAGTGTGCAAAATAATCAGAAACGATGTTTTTTCTGCATTTGTAATTTGTCACCCAAGAAAAGGGCTTATTGCAAAACTTACAAGGAAGTCTCACAGAGCATGGAGTGGTATGTATGTATGAGCCTGTGGGATCCTCAGAGTTGCTCTTCTGTGTGTATTGGAGTAATTATTGGACGGATGTGCTGGCCCGCCCATTGACTGCGTCCATCCTAAAGGAAGTGTCATCGTTTTTTGGTCGTGGGGAAAGGACATATGTCAGCAGCAGGTGTACTATGAGGACACTGTAGGTGCTACATAAATGGCTTCTGCATAAGTATGAAATGGCCCCAAGGTCATTCAGGGTCATGGTCATTCAGGGTCATGGTCATTCACAGGGCCGTCTCCATCCTTATGGAGAAGAAAGTGAAGTATAAGCACTTTGGTTGGGGCTTCACAGCAAAGATTATAAGATGGCACATCAGCTACGTTTCAATATTTCATTGCCATTTTTCTGATGGTTTCTTGCCTCTCGTAAAAGAAGGGACCCATGGCCACCTACTAAGCTGTGCTGGGAGCTACAAGCCACACAGCCAGGAGCAGTAGGAAGCACTTAGCTTTTGAAGGCCTCCAGCCTGAACAGCTCTGCAAAGCCCCGTGAAACACCAAAGGTTGACTTTGAAACACTGGGCCCTTGATTGATACATCAAACCTATTTTACAAAATGGGTCTGCACAAGGAGCTTTGATATCAAAATTACTTTGTGGATACTTGGGAAACTTTTCAACCGTGCTATGCTGCTAGGCACTTGTAAAACTACCTCCAAAACCATATCCCTTAATTTTTCATTCCATATAGAATGTTACTGAGAAACTTAAATTGTCATACACTGTATCTGGGAACCTAAGACAGATGACCAAATGAAATAAAGCCACTCTTTCCTTCCCGGCAGAGGTGTAGGGCTCCAAATGTTACCAGGTCTCATCGGATATGACAAGAAAAAAAAAAAAAGCTGTATCTATGCTTCTGATTTGCAGGATGATGAAAAGGATCCTCCCTTTTTTCCCTCAACAGCGGAGCCTTTCAACTCCACTTTCAACAGTGGAGTCTCCCAATTTTGTTTTCCTGAGAGGCACAAGAAAGATCAGACAAGCCAACCGGCACAAAAGGAGTTCACTCCAGCCTTCCTTCTCAGAACGGTCAGATCAAAGGCATGTGTCTGAAGGCAAAACAGGTGGTTTTCTCCTCCTTCATGTTCACAAGTGAGACAAACACGCACTTTGTACTTTCACTGAACACAGGACAAGTGGACAGAGGCGCGTGTCCATGTACTGAGTCAAGGTCCGTATCGGCAAAGGACGCCAGGCCTGAAAAGGAAACAGGCGACTGAGAAATGGGGCAAAGCAGGCAGAGCTCGACTGCGGTGCTTCAAGAAACTTGAATGTGCAGGTAAGAGAGAGACTAACACCATCCTCAGAAATATTTAACCTTCAGCACACGTGTCCATAGACACAGCCTCACACGCACACCCAAATACCCACATGGACACCCCAACGCTCTTCCTCCCAGAAACCAGCTCTTTGGGAATGTGGAGAGCCAAATGCTCTCCCAGTTCAGCGTATGCATCCATTGGACCATAAAATAAAAGTGGTAACGTTGAGTCCCCGGGAGAGGTTAAAAATAAATGTATAAATAAACGACAGGGTGATGAAAAGCAGTAAAGCGCATTTTACCCCAAATATCATCGGAAGAGAATGCCTTCCTGGTGAGAGACAATCGGTCATAAATATCCGACAAGACTAAATATGCTCGTTTGTTCTAACCCCTCTTTTGCTTTTATGGAGAAAAGGTCCTCAATATCCTCTCGTGTTTATCCCAATCCATCTAAGAATCTCCTTAAAAACTGTGTCTAGTTTACGCGACGTGCCCTCTCCCCCAAACAGCCTTTGCTGCCACCTCCTGAGGTCCCACCTTTCCTACAAAGTCTCCCCTTTCTTGGGAATAAAGGTGGTGACTATTTCCCAAACTCCCACCCGTGTAAGCTCATAATTACCCGTCACCGCCACTCTCCTTCTATGCAGTGTCAACACTTCAGACGCTTCCCCTGTTTATGATGCCCCCCTGAGGGCACGTGCTCTTCAAACATTTATCTTCACCAATATTGAAAGGCTTGAATTTCATATCTTAGGAGAACAGATATTTTCTGACTGATAATCCAAAACTCCCCTACAGCCCTTGCACCTGTAAGTGTTAAGAATAATTTTATCATCTCCTCTTCCAGCTCCCCCAAAGAATCCTCTCCTACTGACTGACAAATTTGCTTGTCATGTGTGTCCGCGACAGCTAATTATTTTCTAAGCCACGCTCCTCCTTCCATGGTATAGGATCACTGGCTGTTTCTAACTCCCTTGCATTTTGGTTGAGGGGCTGGGACAGGCATTGAGCTCTGACCAAATGCAATATGAGCGGAAGGAATGCGTCTCACTGCGGGGCCAGAGCAGGTGAACAGGTGCGGGCCTCTCCACCTTCCACTCCAGCTGATGTTGGCACTTAGGAGACAGCAGAACCTCCATCAGCCCAGGTCTCTCCTCCACTGCCAACCAAAACAACTGGGAACTGAACAAGCCAACAAGAAATACACCTCTGGGCCAGGCACAGTGCCTCACACCTGTAATCCCAGCACTCTGGGAGGCCAAGGCAGGTGGATTGCTTGAGCTCAAGAGTTTGAGACCAGCCTGAGCAAGAGTGAGGAGGTTCTATCTCCAAAACTAGCTGTGCATAGGGGTGTAGTCCCTACAGTGCAGTCCCTATACAGGTGCAGTCACCTGTAGTCCCACCTACTCGGGAGACTGAGGCAGGAGGATCACTTGAGCCCCAAAGATTGAGGTTGCTGTGAGCTATGATGCCACAGCTCTCTACAGAGGGTGACAGAGTGAGCCTCTGTAAAAGAGGAGGGGAGGGGAAGAGAAGGGAAGGGAAGGGAAGGGGAGGGGAGGGGAGGGGAACCCTCTGCTATGCTTATCTCATTACTCATGTTGGGTTCAGCTATTCTAACTAAGCCTCCGTCTCCTACGTACTCATTTCTACTTTCCATATCTCTCAAGGCCATCTCAGTGGCTCGACATTTCTTAGGTCATTCTGTGTCCTCCTTGCCCTTCAAATCTCTGATGGAATCCATCTCTCTAAGAGAAACTTCCACTCAAAACCATCCTGTCAACACTTACGTATTGTTTGCATTACGTTAGCTTGTATTCGGTTACATCACTCAATCTGCCCACTGATAAATATTCATTCAGAACCTTCCATCAGCTGCAAAGTCGTTCCACGGAGCTTGTTACACGACATTGGAGGACAGTAGTGTTTGCAGTCCGCTTCCCTTCCGTGTTATACACCAGCAGGTAAGGAAACCCAGCAGCTTATCTTCAGAAATGAACTGGCCAGCAGGGTTCAATGGGCTTGTTCACAAGAATGCCCTCAGCATCATACAAGCAGGTGCGATCTTTCATGGAGAAGTTATTCTCCTAAAAATAAGGACACTGCCTGCTGTGGCTGGAAAGGGCAGGGGGTTGCAGTCCCAGGGGACACGGGTTCAAATTCCTACTAGCTGGAGTGATGTAAGCCATTTACAGGGTCTTTAAATTTTCTAAGCTTCTGTTTCCTCATCTGTAGGAATATAGGATAATACTGACGGCTGTGGGAGTTCTGTCCATCAGGTGATCCCGAGATGTCAGGAAACCCCTCTTATCTTTAGATGTCATAATATAGATAACATTCAAAGGAGTCGGGAGCTCAGCCAGTGCTTTAGGAAAGAAGAGCTCCCTGTCTTCTCAAAACACAATACCCCGATGCCTTGAATCTTCATCAAAATTCCCTTCTTCAGAGGACGTAAAGGACAGTCATGTGACTTTCCAGGATGGTTATCAACCAGTGTGATAGGGAAAGGGGAGGAGGTTTGACACCACCACCCAGGCAGCTTTTTCCAAATCTCACTAGCCCTAGAGTGGCAAACAGACCATGATAATGGTAACGCTTACTGGTGTTTTAGTAATCACACCTTGATCACAACCCTATAAGGGAAGTATTTATTATTTTCTCCTCTAGTTACAGGTACAGAATCTCAGAGAAGCTATTATCTCACTCAAGGGTACCCAGACTCTGAAGCTGGCCTAAGGGATACCAGGTGACATGCTCTAACTGCCCCCAGTGTGTGTCAAGGAGCCCCTGACTTCCCAGACTACAGCTAACCCACGCATACTGTTCTCTCCTAATTTTTGCATGAGGCACCTGATCCTGAAATTTCCCCCCAAAATTCAATCTAGCAATTGAAAGAGATTTTCTACGAATCTCTATTTCAGTATAGTGAAACTCAGAGAGTGCCTTTTCTTTCCGTTTATTCTCACTAGAATTTTGGTGCGAGCCATTTTGAAAAACACTTCCACCCACCCTCAACAACGATGAACTCTGACCCTCATTCACCACCGGGGAGGAAGAGAGGTGCTACCCCTCCTTCCACCGGGCGTCATGCACGGGTATCAGATTCTACCTATCAGCTTCCCTCACGCTTTTCTAACTAAAGACTTAAAAGCCAAATAAAATAGTAACTTGGAGCTTTAAAAACATGTAAAATACCATATAATCAAGATTGCTGAAATGTATAAAACTGTCAAGCAGATTATCCTTTATGCAATTCAAATGAGCCTTTGGGAGACAGAATTAACTGAGGGCAAACAAGAGCTTAACTTTAAAAGACAAAGAGTTGGCTTCGATCACGTTGACACTTCCAGATAAGATACCGCATTATACCAGGTTATACTTGCAGTAATAATTTTTGATTGGCATATCATTTGCCACTAACTACTGCTTGGCTTCCAGTGAGAACACGAAACATACTATAAACTGTTATGAAAGATGTCTTTGTCTTGTTCAATATTTACAGGGTGTGTTATTTTATAAACGCTCCAGTTGGCAGAAGTTTAGGGGGAGAAAAAAAAAAAGCATTAAAACATTTCAGATCAAAAATGATCCCCTTTGCCTTACAAAAGAAGCACTTTCCAAAAGACAGGTGACAATTCCGTTCAGAAATTTTCACACCCAGGCTAAGTAAACGTGCAGCGGCACCAAACAGAACTGCTTTGTTCAGCTGCACAAACAGATTTCTACGTCACCTCCATTTGCCTATTCCTGAAAATCCCCTTTCAGATCCCACTTTTATGGGAAGCAAAATCAATTTTCTTTCGGACAAAAAAGTGAGATCTGGTCTAATGATTTTAATCTTTTAAATAAACATGAACTGAACTTGGAGCACAAGCTTTTCCCTTAAGAAAAGATCTTTGTCGCGCAGAAAAGGTCTCTTTCAACCTACGAGCAGTGAACGCCAGCGACAGTCTAACCTGGAAAAAAACAATTGGAAAATACCTATTTGTACCTTTTTCCTTTAAAAGAAAGGCACGTTTTTCTTTTGATTTGTAGGGGAAAAACTACCCCCCCCCAAACCCCTGCCTTCAAATTATCCTGCCCCAAACGTAGACGGATGGTGAGTTTAATTTTTGGAGCAAATGAGGTTTCCCAATTCAATTTTAAACAAATAGAAAATGAGAAACAAAAAACTGGAACATAAAACTTTTATTGCTACTTTGCTAAAAAAGCACACTCATGTTTATGAAATAGAGTCTCCCCGAGCCCCCAAAGGGGAATTATTCTAAAAATCGGCAATACGTCAGGATCTTCAGAAACACCAGCCCAGTGCAGAGCTTCCAGGCCTGTTTCAGGCCTGCTAATAGTTATTGTTTGTACAACTGTAACTAAGTACATTACCAACCAGTTGTTCAATCTATATAAATTTAAGGAACACACATTGCCAAGGAGTGACTCATATATCAGTCTATTATATGCTACAGGGCTGACTGTATTAAACAAATCATTCCGCCTACAGCTGAAGAATAGGAGCTGTATACAGAGCAGAGGTTATTGTCTAATTTAAATCTTGGCTTGCTTCCCAGTGCTGTACAAGATTCCAATTTGTGGAAATGTTGCTCTTTGCTACTGCCAGAAAGGCTGCAGAAAATGGTATTGGGAGCCTTCCAGAAATATGTCTGCAAAATGCCAATCAACAAGTCACTGAGATTAACAGTATGACTGTACCAAATTAATTTAAATTATAGAAACATATGGCTGGGATGTTTGCTTTGCACTTAAGACAACACCTACCTCACCAACAACTAGGTTTGTTCGGAGGTATAAAATAATACCCCCATGTTCAGATCGCCGCAAAATGCGAACGCCAACTAATAAACTGGGACCCCGATGTCCTTGCAGAGCTGATCTTTTCAGGACGTTTGGGGTCTTTAATGTATTCAAAACATATGGGAGAATTTTTTTTTTTTTTATATAACAAGGTATGCTTTCTCCCACAAAGACAGAAAGAAAAAGACAATCAACATTATTCAGCCACTGAAAACAATTCGCTCTGTAATGGGAAGAAAACTCTAGCTTGGTTGAGATTCGCCGTCGAACCCAGAGGATGATGCGATCTAGTGCACGTTATTCCCCATTCTAAAATACGATATCGGGCTAAGGATTTAATATACGGCCAAGGGAAATTCACCAATTATATGACCTCATCATGAGAATCGAGACAACAAAATTTATGCCCCCCCAGCTGCCCCCAGTACACATCACATCCGTGCTGTCTCCCCATTATTTTCGCGATCATCTTTAATATCATGCCATCAACCAAAAGGGGGGAAAAAATCAATGGCACTTCAGACCGTAGTTATACATTAGTGTACACTGTATCTCAGCTGAATAGGAAGGGAACTGTTTCATGTTTCTCTCCACCGCTTTTCTATTATTGCCTAGCTAATGGAAATACATCAAACAAATGTGCTACCAGAGCAATAAATATTAAAGTTGACCTATCCATCTGGGAGAAATGAGAACAATACTGCTCACTTTTAGCCCAAATATGACACTGACAAATGAAGCGATGAGATTCCATCACACTTCCAACAACCTGGGCTGAGAGCCCCCGCGTGGTCCTGGGCCCAGCAATTCTCCTCATTCATCTTCATTAGGGCGTCACTTGACCTGCCTCCCAGCATCCCTGTCAAACCAGAACCTTGGGGTGGGGGCAGTGGTACTTTCTAACAATGTAGCCTAAATGTGCTCTTCGCGTTGAAAAAAGGCCAGAGGAAGCCCCGGATGAGTATGAAGGAGGGTGCAAAGAAGTCCTCTGGACACAAAGAGATATCAGCTGTTACTTGCGATGAAAAGGGAAACCACGGGCTAAGCTGGGCGAGGCAGCATCTCGCTTGCTGGTGCATCACCGCGGAGGCAGGGAAGGCCTCCGAGTGCCTGAACAAGCACCCCCTGAGCCATCAAAAGACAATTACGCATTCAAATGAAGGATGTACACAGGGCCTTATCACAGATGTAGAAACGCTTTCCATTTCCTCCTCAATCACAGTTTCAAGTGAGCTGGAACAAGACAGGAGGACATCCTTACCCTAACACAATGAGCGAGTTTCATCACATTAGCAGTTTTACATTACAGTCCCATTATTTCCTATTTCCACGGCATAATAAGAGAGGTGCTGATTTGATTATTCCGTAATAGTGAAAATGAATACCAGTGCAATATAAAATTGCTATTATAACACAAGGCTACTAATACGATTCACAAGACCCCCCTGGAAATGAGGTTTTATAACTGTGATCGCAGGGGAAAAATTAGAAAGCCAGCAAGCAACAGAAGGGAATTAGGTGCTCCATGCCAGAGCCTCAGCAAGGTACACAGCTGCTCGGAGGAAGCCAGGCGGCGTTTAGGCATTTACTTCCAAATGACGTGCACAAGCCAATCCTTGCAAACTACATGAGAGGTATTCCCTTTGTTTTTCCTCACAGCAAGTGCTCCAGATACTCATAACGTTAATGAAGGCTGTGTTTGAGCACAGTATTAATGGAAGGTTTTCTGATTCAAAAAAAAAAAAAAAACCCATAAATGAGATGATGCTAGCCAGAGTACGAAAAAGTTATCCCTTCCAGAATCAGATATTTAGAACTGATTCTAAACACACACACACACACACACACACAGAGTGATAAGTTAAAACTCACCATGAATTTTGGTCAAGGGACCTCTTTATCCTCATCTCTCATCCCTAATTAATAAGGATGTTAACCTTGTTATAGTGATTTCTAAACCAGTCTCCTCCTTAGCACTCTGGAAGGATCCAAGGCCCACCTCATGATGCTTTCACCTGGCAGAACTGTGAACATCTAGTTTCCATGTGTCCACCAAGCTGAGAACATGTCCTCCCTGTGGCTCCAAATATACACCTTCCTGGACAGGGAATGGGGGCTAAGGAAGCAACAGATGCAAGGATGGGCTGCAAGGCCTTCTTCAAAAGCTCTCAGTCAGTCCTCGATGAGAAAGCATGCAACCTAACATGAGCAGAAAGCCAGGATCAGCACCAATCTGGGCTTGAACACAAGAGCCACTGGCTGCAAAGTAACAACTATGAATTTCTGCTTATGACCCAGTGTGACAAGGGCATTCATGTTGGCCCGAAAGTTGTCCATCTCTGCAGACAGGGCATTCTAGGACTGCAAATGGAAATGCTTATTGTGGTTTTCTCCTCAAATAAAAGCGATGATGATGTATTTGAGAGATTTCAAAA
Organism: Galago senegalensis; assembly: GCA_963575145.1. Taxonomy (NCBI): domain Eukaryota; kingdom Metazoa; phylum Chordata; class Mammalia; order Primates; family Galagidae; genus Galago; species Galago senegalensis. The sequence continues at coordinate 47,437 of CAUYTI010097561.1, forward strand.
AGCATGATGTGATGGGACGTCGGTCAGCCAAGGACGTCCCATCACATCAAATGTTACCCTACATCTGTACATTGGGTTTAAACATCTCAGTTACTGGGCGAGGCAGCAGCCAGGACTCAAACAAAAGCCCAGGAATAAATACATCAACAAAACAAGTGCACCCCAGACACAGCACTCCTCAGCATTGCCTGAACTCCTGGCACAGAATTCTAATCAACAAACACCCTGAAAATTGAAGGGTATGGGTACCACCCCATCAGCACCCAATGCTGGGAACTAAAAATATCAGATGGCAATTTCAAGACAATATTCAAATGCTGCCATGTTTCCAAGCTGAGTTCCATATGAGTCACCACCTCCAAGAGTAGCCAAGGTAGAAATCTATAATCTATAATCAATATTCAAATGCTGCCATGTTTCCGAGCTGGGTACCATATGAATCACCTCCAAGAGTAGCCAAGGTGGAAATCTATAATCTATAATCAATATTCAAATGCTGCCATGTTTCCAAGCTGGGTACCATATGAATCACCTCCAAGAGTAGCCAAGGTAGAAATCTATAATCTATAATCTATAATCAATATTCAAATGCTGCCATGTTTCCAAGTTGAGTACCATATGAGTCACTTCCAAGAGTAGCCAAGGTAGAAATGTATAGTCTATAATCAATATTCAAATGCTGCCATGTTTCCAAGCTGGGTACCATATGAATCACCTCCAAGAGTAGCCAAGGTGGAAATATATAATCTATTATCAATATTCAAATGCTGCCATGTTTCCAAGCTGAGTTCCATATGAATCACCTCCAATAGTAGCCAAGGTAGAAATATATAATCTATAATCAATATTCAAATGCTGCCATGTTTCCAAGCTGAGTGCCATATGAGTCACCTCCAAGAGTAGCCAAGGTGCAAATCTATAATCCTACTGGGTATCAAGGGCTGATCTCCCAAACCTCCAACTACTGTCACTGCATTTTGTGTTCTCATGTCCCTTTTAGAATAATGGGCATGCCACTGTGCCTTAACAATAGTGACAGTTAATACTCATCCATGCTGGGCGTTACGCTGACCATCAAACACCTAATTCACCCTTCACAGCCTCATGGGGCAGAAACGAATTATTCCCTGAAATCTAAGACACTATTGATTGTAAGATATAATCTGACTACAGACGTGTTAAATGTGAAAAAAAATGTGTGCCTTAGTCAATAAAATATGCTATTGTTATTACCATCACCATTTATAGCTGAGGAAGCAAAGCTCGAGAGGTTAAGTTAACTTGTCCACCATCACAAACAAGACAGCCTAGACTCAAACTAAGAAGTATTTGAAGGTCTAGCACCCTGGGCAGGAGGCCTGCTTGAGCTCAGGAGTTGGAGATCAGCCTGAGCAAGAGCAAGACCCCATCTCTACTAAAAAAAAAAAAAAATAGAATAATTAGCAGAACCTTGTGGCAGGGACCTGTAGTCCTATCTACCCAGGAGGCTGAGGCAGGAGGATCATTTGAACCCAGGGATATGAGGTTGCTATGAGCTAGGCTGACACCATGGCACTCTAGTCTGGGCAACAGAGTGAGACTCTTGTCTTGAAGAAAAAGAACTGCTTGATTCTGAAGTCTCATAATCTAAATAAGTAGCCTCCAATTATTTCAATTATTTTGTTACAGACCTCTACTAAAGACTTTCATGTGAATACTAAGTCAACATTTGGATATCACTTACCACGTGCAGGATCCAGTTCAAAGCACTTCCCATTAATTCCTTACAACCTACGAAACAGACACAATCACTACACCCATTCCACAGAGGAACAGACAGGACCTTGGCCAAGACCCCATGACGATGCAGGCACTGCACCCCAAAGTCTACACTGAGAGCCACTGTAGTGTCTGCCTAAAAAGAGGGGCACCACCTCCAACACGGGCGGGCTTATTCATTTATAAGCTAGACACATAATTACCACCATCCTGATATATTATGCATATTTCAAAGTATGCCAAAAATTATACTAAAAAAGGATGATAGAAAACAGGGAGAAAATTACTAATATTTTCTTGCCCAAGCCTAATGAATGCTCGCTTTCTGAGCTACGTGGGCCACCCTAGGGACACCTACTGCCGTAAAGCCACTATTTTAAACAGATTCCTTTTAACAACCTGTCCTGGGCAGGATGATCTGTAAGAGACAACTGCGCCTTTCTTCCTGGAGTAGCAAATAAGGACGCTGCTTACCATTGTGCAATTATCTAGGGAGGGAAGCACCAGCAAGGGGAAGGCGGGCATCTCGGTTTCCTGTCATTTAAATACCCACCAAATAAAACTTGAGCCATGTCAATACAGAAGGAAGTGGTCACCTTTTCCCAGGAAGTGTAGCAAAACCTGGCTTTCTGGTGTCCTGCAACTTTGTTCTTTTTCCCTGAAAGTTCTGAGCCTACAACAAGACAAACAGGCCTTTCCTGAAGACCTTCTATTTGTCAGGATGTGTGTAGCACCGGGGGGTAGAAAATTAAAGCTCTGGCCATTTGGGAACAAGACTTCAAAGTAGAAAAATAGGAGAAAAATCTAACCCGGGTGGAAAAGGCCACCCTCTTCCATACTTCAAATTCCACTTCCATCTCTAAAATGTCTACCTTTATGTGTTAGCCAGAAAACTAGCTCCCAGCAAGGCAGGCAGCAATAAATATCGCGCAGGCCAAACCTACAAGAATGGGCCTTCGAATAAAGGAAATAATTCTCAGTGAAAATGTAAAAGTCTATTCTCAACAAAAAGCACAGATTGAGAAAATAGTTCAATAGTGCGGAAGGAAAAGGGCCATTCATCCACGTTGCCTTGTTTAATAAAAAGCAGTGAAGGTTTTTAAGAAAATCTTTAGTACAGAAGTTCAACCAAATGAATTAATTGCCATCTCATCAAAATCAAGAATTCCAGGAAGTTTTCTCATTTAACAAAATTAAGAGCAGAGGAAGTATTTTTCAATATTAGTTTTTTTTTTTCTTTTGAAAAACCAACATTAAGGGTGGTGCCTGTGGCTCCAGGAGTAGGGTGCCAGTCCCATATGCTGGAGGTGGTGGGTTCTAACCCAGCCTCAGCCAAAAAAAAAAAAACTGAAAAGAAAAAAAAGAAAAACCAATATTAACATTCCATGATACCCTAAAGAAGAATGATGTTTGGTAACTCAGTTTCTAGGAATTTTAAAAGATTGTCAAATACTATTGCTTCTTGCATTAAGTATAATATTGGCTTGTTGGTATAAACCCAACAATAACAATGCATGTTACTTTAAATCAGGGGCCAGGAAAACTTTTTCTTAAAAGACCAGACAGTAAATATTTTAGATTCAGGGGGCCATCCAGTCCCTGTGGCAACTACTCAATTCCATCTGACATGGCAAGAAAGCAACCACAGAAAACAAACAAAAGCAGAAACAAAGGAGTGTGACCCTGTTCCAATAAAACTTTATAGACAAAAACAGGCAACCATGGGGCCGTGCAAAGTAACTCACATCTGTAATCCTAGCATTCTGGGAGGCTGAGGCAAGAGGATCGCTTGAGCCCATGAGTTTGAGGTTGCTGTGAGCTGTGACACCTCAGCACTCTACCCAGGGCGACAGAGTAAAACTCTGTCTCATTATCTTTTTAAAAAAGATAATGCTTCTTAGGGTCTTTCTGCCACAAAAATTATGTAGTTCATTAAAGAAATTTGGAAAGTAGGGCCTCACCTGTGGCTAAGCCCCATATGCCAGAGGTGGCAGGTTCAAACCCAGCCCCAGCCAAAAACTGCAAAAAAATTTGGAAAGTACTAAAATGTAGAATGAAAGGAGAGCCTTGTTTGGGTTATGGAGCCAAAGAAGACCTGGGCCCAGGTCAGCTCTGTGACTGGCAAGTGACCCACCAGCTCTGGAAGTCAGTTTCCTCGCTTGTAAAACCAAGATTATGACAGTCTTGACCTCAGAGGGTCACTCCTCGGTGAGGTCCTGGGAATACGTATACAGCACTGACACAGTTATGCATAACCCCACCTCGATCCCAAGGACAGCTATCCACTTGCTTCTCTTTTATCATAAATAATATTATAAAAACACCCAGCACAATACTGGCCTAAGCACTTAACGATAGAAGGAAAGGGGGGGGGGCAAAATTCTACCTCGGTTTCCAAATTCAAGTACAACCTGAATCCTCCAACATTTTCCAAGAGAGAAAGGAAACAGGAAGGAATAGTTAATATTTAAACTGGACTGAGAGGTTTGCCAGACAAAATCCTATACAATCTGCTTTTCTCCAACGCCCCAAAAAATAAAAAACATTTTTTTAAAAAAAAAAGAGTTGTTGTTTAAAAAAACTTATTTTAAAACATTATTTAAACCAAAGGACGTGTTGATCTTAACAATAAACATTGTAAACGGACCAGATTCTGGATTATAGAACGATACTCCAAGAACAAACGTCCCAGACAACTTATTTTTTCCCTTCTGCTCCCATAGGACGAGCAGTCCTATGGTTTAAATAAGCACACCGTGTCAGGCAATTGAAATAAATACGTGAAGAAAGTACACTCCGAAGTCTACATTGTTGTTGTTTTTAAGACCAAAGAGTCATATTCTAAAATTCGTTCTCCAACAGAATCATCACTTTCATATTCACCACAGCATGAGATGAGACCTTTAATAAATAATCGGTCATGATAATCCAGGGATTAAGTCATTTCCTTTAGCAAAATTGAACATGAGGGCAGCATATGCCAGCCATTCCTGGTTGTGCAACAATTTATCTTTTAGGGAGAGGATGAAAGAAAAAGCCTAGGCTGTTCCCTTGAGAAGCCCCGGCCTTGCCATGGAGAGAGAGGAGAAAGGTGTGTGCACACAGGGCCACACAGACCCAGGTTAGTCAGGTGCTCACGCTCTCCCAGCTCACACGACCACATTCCAAAGCACAGATGAGATCTAAAGAATGGAGGAAATGTGGCTTCTTTCCCTAATGGGGTAAAGGAGGCTCTTAGAGACTACGGGACAGACAAGGAAAAGGACTGGGAGGAGACACAAAAGCAAGGCAAGGGACTGGATCTGGGGAAGGAGAGTAGAGACCAGAGATGTCCCCAGAAGCAGCAATCCCTGGAGACGCGTTCAAAGAAGTCTCTTAAAGAAGCAAGATGGAAGGCCAGGTGGCTGTGGTGGCTCATCCCTGTAATCCTAGCACTCTGGGAGGCCGAGGTGGTGGATTACCTGAGCTCACCAGTACAAAACCAGCCTGAGCAAGAGTGAGACCTCATCTCTAAAAATAGCCAGGTGTTGTGGAGGGTGCCTGTAGTCTCAGCTACTCAGGAGGCTGAGGCAAGAGGATCCTTTGAGCCCAAGAGTTTGAGGTTGCTGTGAGCTCTGACGCCACAGCACTGTACCCAGAGTGGCCTAGTGAGACTGTGTCAAAAAGGAAGAAGGAAAGGGGAGGGGAGGGGAGG